>JAJOOF010005928.1:0-22533 GCA_029582545.1 Solanum lignicaule
ATACGAATACTACAATAGCAGTGATGCTTACTTGGTTAAGTTATTAAGTGTGTTAAAATTGTGGAGAACTTGGGCATATGAGGAGGAAATCAGCGAGGCCGTGGAGGCCGGGGAAATGGTAATGCAGGTAGAGCAGCAGTGCAGCCAGGCAAGGAGGTTGCCCGTCAAGATGACAAGGCTCAGTTTTATGCCTTTCCGGGCAAGACCGAGGCTGAGGGTCTAATGCAGTGATCACAAGTACTATTATTTTTTCTGACCGGATGGCTAATGTGTTGTTTGATCCGGGTTCTACTTATTCTTATGTGTTCGTGTGATTTGCCTCAAAATTTGATATGATTTGTGACATACTTCATGCCCCCATCCCTGTTTCTACCCCAGTTGAAGAATCGGTCATAGTCACCCATGTATATTGTGTTTTCCTATTGTGTTTATAGATTTTTAGACTTGGGTTGATTTGGTTATGCTGGATATGACTGACTTGATATAATCTTAGGCATGACTTGGTTGTCCCCCAATTATGCTGTGCTTAATGGTAATGCTAAGTCGGTAACTCTAGAGATCCCGAGTAGGGAAAGGTTATAGTGGGAAGGAGGTACAAGCCTAAGTCAACTAAGGTCATATCATTCATGCGGGGTAGGAAACTGGTGGGGCATGTTTGTTTGGCTTATTTGGCTCATATTCGGGATGTTGAGGTTGGGTCTCCCTTTATTGAGTCTATTCCTGTGGTGTCAGAATTTAGAGAAGTGTTCCTACCGATTTGCCTAGTATGCCTCCAGATAGAGATATAGCTTTCTACATTGATTTGGAACCTGGTACTCCCCCCATTTTCATCCCTCTGTATCGTATGGCTCCAACAGAATTAAGAGAGCTAAAGGCTCAAATCCAAGAGCTTATTGATAAAGGTTTCATTCGTCCTAGTGTTTCCACATGGGGTGCTCTAGTATTGTTTGTTAAGAAGAGGGATGGTGGTGTGAGGATGTAACACACCGGAAATCTAATGACCTAAGCTAGAGCCTAACATGTAGTCTAGTATCCTAAATAGGGTTAACATGAGGATAAGGGTCGTAAAATGACCTCCCTAAGTTAGTACTAATGTTTTAGGACCTAGACGTCAAGGCATGACCCCTAAGGACCCTCCAAGGGTCCTTGAGGAGGACCCAAGTGAAGGCCTAAAAAGCTGTTAAAAGACAGCAGGACCTACGGATGGGCACCCACGAACCGTGGGTGGACCCACGCCCCGTAGTTGGGGCTCGTGGGTTGAGGCTTGGCCTCCCCTGTTCCTCCCACTCTTTGAACCAAATGAAGAATTACTAGAACGGGGCGTGACCCCACCCACGATCGTGGGTGGGGGTTTCGTAGGTCACCCTTGAAGCTGCCTAGGATTCAGCCAAGTGAGGGGTAGGTTCGTAAATTCCTGTTTAATTAATTAAGGGTGGGGATGGTTTCTATTAGGTATTTTAGGCATATATAAGTACTTTTTAACTATTAACCAACTCTTTAACACCTCGTAACTCACAAGACACAAAAATTAGAAACCGTTCCACTCTCCCAAAAATTCTCTCTCTAGGACTCCATTGAAGAGCAAGATCAAGGTCAAGCTAGGGGTTCAAGAACCATACTTTCCTCTCCAATTTCTTGTGGAAATCAATCTATGGTATGCATGCTTTTCATCCTTGGGTAGCTATCACCCAAGGTGCCAATTCAAACTATGCTTTAAGACATCCAAAAACCTAGGGTTTCATTCTATGTCATGGGTTTCCTTCCAAAACGATTGCAATTGTTTAATTATGATTTATTTTGATTAATTATGATGATTTATGATTGGATAAATGGAGTATCATTGGATTTTGATGAAAATCTCCCTTGGACCCATGATTTCCACTTCTTCCTAAATTGTGAACTAAGGTGTGACTTGATTGATCATGGAAGCTTGACAATAGATTATGTTTTCATTTATTAAGTTGTTGAATCATTAAATCCCTCTATCTAATGTGATAATTCTAGAAATTAGGGTTGATCTTGAATCCTAGCCTTGAAGGGCAATAACTAGGGTTTGTATATGTTGATGAGGATTGGTATATGAACTCTTGATTCACTTAGATAGTGATGATCCTATGACTATTGTGTAATTGTGGTATTGATGCAAGATCCTCCTTCCCTATACCCTTACACTTGATTATGCATGAAGTATGTATGTATGTTTATGATAAGCTTGTTGTTTGATTGAAAGGCCATTCTTATGAACACACTATGACTATGATGTGAAAGGTTTACTCACATGTTGATGATTCTAAGGTTGAAAGAACATTCTCACCTAATGAATCTATGATCTATTATGATATATGTTGTTTTGAGTGCCTAGTGTATTCTTTCATGAATATGAACTTAAGTAAAGACTTAATATGACTTTTAAAGGGAATTATGCTTAGCACCGAGCGGATATGAACAATGATATGGAAGCTTTTACATTAGAAAGTCCGGCTTCCCTTTGTAAGTTGTCTCATGAGATGGAAATCTTTTACGTTAGTAGTCTGGGTTTCTAGTTGCAATCTCCTTATCCCATAAATATGTGCCCACATAGGTCTTTAGCTAGTGGATCCACCTAAAAGCTATTATGTAAGTTCTACATTAGACAAGTAGGACATCTCTTTTCGGTGTGGGAGTAAGACACCGGATTCCATGTAGCTCACATGGTCTATGTTGGTTAATGATATTTTCCCTATGTGATATGAATATGAACTATGATAATAACATGGACTTTAATTATGAATTCTTAAGAGATACTACTTAATTAGTATGAGTGAGGGTATGGGACTTCACTTATGCATTGCACAATTAGACTTTAAGAGGGGTTATGGTGAGGTTCTCATATGTTATGAAGAATTATGGATTATGTATGTAAGATATGCATGGATGTTAAGGTTGACTTTACTTGTTACAAGTTATGAACATGAATAATTCCTTACTTAAATATGTTGCTTATGGATGAGGCAAAAGTAAGATATGTATGTTGTTGGTGGCCTAAATGTGATACTTAGCATTTGGTAGGGTTATGGGATCTTACCTTTCCATTGCACTAGTGTGGCTTTGGGTTGCTTATATATTGGTTTGACGTATGTTTCTTCATAAATGTGCATAATGGCTTTTAAACTTGATAAAGGCATGATTTCAACTAAATGTCCCTTTTATGCATGTTTTAAGGATTTTATGCATGGTTTCCATACTTAGTACATTATTTGTGCTAACCCATATTTTTTACATTTACTATGAATGTAGGTTCCGGTCGTTGAGACGTACTTCTTCTTTCAAGTGAAGCTTGGGTTGACTATTCCCTAGGCTTGGTGAGTCCTCATGGTTTGAGGACAAGATGTTATCATTTTCTAGCTTTTATTGTACTTTCTATTTTTGAGACTTTATTGATGTAAAGGGCTTTGACCCTATTTTTACTCTCTATTGTACTAGGTGGTGATTGAGACACGTCTAGATTCTTATTTTCGTCTATGAAAAAGGAAGTTGACTTTGATTGTAAAAGTTTTAAATTTTTCCGCATCATTTCTATGACTTTATGTTTATTATTATGCTAAGGGCTTATATAAGACCCCATTGGGGTCAAGTACGCCGTGTTACGTCTAGGGGGTATCCTTGGGTTGTGACGAACTTAGTAATCAGAGCACAAAATTTAGAATGATTCTAGGATGATGTCTCATGAACCACGTCTAGTAGAGTCTTGTTCATGAGTGTGAAGCGTGCCACACTTATGAATGAGAGGCTATAAGATGTTTAGAAACTTTCACTTCTTTCATTACTCTTTAGTCGTGCCTTAGAGTTTTAACTTTATGAAGTCCTTTTCCTAACTTTTTTTTGTGCATATAGGATATGACTACAAGAAGGGCGGCCGCAAGATGGATGGAAGAGGAGACTGTGGATGAGGGAGTTCCTCCCATGGTCCTCAAGGGCCTCAAGTTCCTCAAGCTCCTAATGATGAAGGGGCTATGACAAATGTGGAAATAAGGTTGGCTCTCCAAACATTGACTCATGCTTTAACGACTCAAGTCACTAGGGATGCTAGAGCTCATATGAACCCCAATGCAAGTACAACCGCTTCAAGAATTAGGGATTTCACAAGAATGAATCCCCTTAAGTTCTATGGCTCCAAAGTGGATGAAGACCCGCAATGGTTTATTGATGAAGTGTTTAAGGTTCTTGATGCTATGGGACTGTCTCCACAAGAGAAGGTAGAACTAGCTGCCTACCAATTGAAGGATGTGGCTCAAGTTTGGTATTATCAATGGAAGGATGAGAGACCCATTAGAGAAGGCCCGGTAGATTGGGGATTGTTCAAGTCGGTCTTCCTTGATAGGTTTTTCCCCCTAGAGTTGAGGGAGAGAAAGATGCAAGAATTCATCAACCTTCGCCAATGAGGTATGAGTGTGAAGGAGTATAGCCTTAAGTTCACCCAATTGTTTAAGTATGCTCCAACCTTAGTGGCGGACTCAAGGGCCAAGATGAAAAAAATTGTTATGGGGGTATCCGACTTGGTAGTCAATGAATGTCGTTCGGCAATGCTCATTTGAAGTATGAATATTTCACATCTTATGGTTCATGCCTAACAAATTGAGGAGCAAAAGCTCAAGCAAGTGAATAGAGAAGTGAAGAGGGGAAGGACCGATGATGGGAATTCTTCCTAGGGTAAATTTAAGGTTCAAGGTAAACCAAGGTTTAGGAGAAGGTTCTCTAACCAAGTCTCTTCTAGTGCTCCAAAGGTCAACAAAGATAGGGTGTCTAACCCTAAGCCACAAGGAGGTAATAGTGGTGGTTCTTATGTTGATAAGCCTAATTGTGCAAAATGTGGTAAGAAGCATGGTGGTAAGTGCCTAGTTGGCACGGATGGTTGCTATAGTTGTGGGAAGAGTGGTCATTTAATGAAAGATTGTCCCACGCTAAAGGTTCAAGGGAGAGAGGGCAAGCAAGCCCCTCTTAGTGGCTCAAATTCCGATGCTCCCAAGAAGAATTGCTTCTACGCTTTGAATCCCGAGGTGACCAAGAGAGCTCCCCGAATGTTGTAACGGGTATGTTGCAAGTCTTTTCCATTGATGTATATGCATTATTAAACCCCGGTGCCACCTTGTCATTTGTTACGCCTTTTGTGGCTATGAAATTTGAAATGCTCCCCAAAGAGTTACTAGAACCTTTTTCGGTGTCTACCCCGGTTGGTGACTCGGTAGTGGAAAAAAGGGTATATAAGAGTTGTCCTATTTCTTTGTCTCATAGAGAAACTTTGGTGATTTGGTAGAATTAGACATGTTGGACTTTGATGTCATTTTAGGGATGGATTGGTTGTATGCATGTTTTGCGTCTATTGATTATAGAACCCAGGTGGTTAAGTTTCAATTTTCAAATGAGCCCGCTTTAGAATGGAAGGGGGGAAATTCTATCTCTAGAGGTCGTTTTGTTTCATGTCTAAAAGCTAGAAAAATGATCTCCAAGGGGTGCATTTACCACATTGTTAGGGTTATGGATGTTGAGTCTGAGACTCCTTCCTTAGAGTCGGTCCCCGTGGTGAGTGAGTTTCTGGAAGTCTTCCCCGATGACTTGCCCATCATTCCTCCTGAATGGGAAATAGACTTCAGCATTGATCTTTCGCCGAATACACAACCCATATCCATTCCCCCTTATTGGATGGCTCCGGCCGAATTGAAAGAGTTGAATGAGCAACTCAAGGACTTGTTAGACAAGGGTTTTATTCAACCAAGCATATCTCCATAGGGTGCTCAGATATTGTTCGTAAAGAAGAAAGATGGGTCCCTTAGGATGTGTATTGATTACCGCCAATTTAACAAGGTCACTATAAAGAATAAGTATCCTTTATCTAGAATTGACGATTTGTTTGATCAACTCCAAGGGGCTAACTATTTCTCCAAAATAGATCTTCGTTCGGGTTACCATCAACTATGGGTAAGAGGGGTTGACATTCCTAAGACGACCTTTAGGACGCGGTACGGTCACTACAAATTTGTGGTTATGTCTTTTGGGTTAACAAATGCCCCGGTGGCATTCATGGACCTAATGAATAGGGGGTTTAGGCAATATCTTGATTCGTTTGTGATCATTTTTATTGATCATATTTTGATCTATTCAAGAAGTGAGGGTGAACATATGGATTGTATTGCAAGTTCTTAAAGACCACCAATTGTATGCAAAGTTCAGCAAGTGTGAGTTTTGGCTAAGATCGGTTGCCTTCCTTGATCATATTATGTCGGGTATGGGTATTGAGGTAGATCCTAAGAAGATGGATGCGGTCAAGGGTTGGCCTAGACCTCTAACTCCTACCGATATTAGAAGCTTTTTGGGTTTGGCCGGTTATTATAGGAGGTTTGTTGAGGGTTTTACCTCAATTGTTTCTCCGTTGACGGCCTTGACTCAAAATAAAGCTAAGTTTGTGTGGTCGGAGGCTTGTGAGAAAAGCTTCCAAGAGTTGAAAGATAGACTTACTTCCGCTCCGGTGTTGAACCTACCGGAGGGTACTGATGTATTTGTGGTATATTGTGACGCTTCTCGAGTGGGTTTGGGATGTGTCCTTATGCAACGTGGTAAAGTGATTGCCTATGCTTCGAGGAAACTCAAGGTACATGAAAATAATTATCCGACTCATGATCTCGAATTAGCGGCGGTGGTGTTTGCTTTGAAAATATGGAGGCACTACTTATATGGGGTCTATGTAGATGTCTTCACCGATCAGAAGAGTCTTCAATATGTGTTTACCCAAAAAGACTTGAATCTCCGACAAAGAAGGTGGTTAGAACTTTTGAAGGATTATGACATGAGTGTCCTTTACCACCCCGACAAAGCTAATATAGTTGCGGATGCCCTAAGTAGATTGTCCATGGGTAGTGTGGCTCATGTAGAAGATGAGAAGAAGGAATTGGTTCGTGATGTGCATAGGTTGGCTCGGTTAGGTGTCCAACTAGTGGATTCCACCAAGGGTGGAGTTATGGTCCATCATAGTTCCGAATCGTCCTTTCTGGTTGATGTGAAGTCTAAACAAGGCCTTGATCCCATATTAATGGAGTTGAAAGAATCGGTTCTCAACAAGTCCGTTGAGGCTTTCTCCCAATGGGGAGATGGGGTGCTTAGGTACCAAGGTATATTATGTGTTCCGGATGTTGATGTCTTGAGAGAGAAAATTTTAGAAGAGGCTCATGGTTCGCGGTATTCTATTCATCCGGGAGCCACCAAGATGTACCGTGATCTACGGGAAGTCTATTGGTGGAATGGCATGAAAAAGGATATAACGGGTTTTGTGTCCAAATGTCTGAATTTTCAACAAGTTAAAGCCGAACACCAAAAACCGGGAGGTTTGTCCCAATATATATATGTTCCTACTTGGAAGTGGGAGGATGTGAATATGGACTTTGTTGTGGGTTTGCCTCGTACTCGAAGGCAACATGATTTTATTTGGGTCATTGTTGATAGGATGACAAAATCAGCCCACTTTATTCCCGTAAAGACTTCATTTTCGGCGGAAGACTATGCCAAGTTGTACATTATGAGATAGTGAAGTTGCATGGGGATCCCTTATCTATCATTTCGGATCGGGGTACTCAATTTACTTCATACTTTTGTAAGGCATTCCAAAAAGGGCTTGGTACCAATGTTAAACTTAGTACCGCTTTCCACCCTCAAACAGATGGTCAAGCGGAATGCACCATTAAAACCTTAGAGGACATGTTGAGGGCATGTGTGATAGATTTCAAGGGTAGTTGGGATGACTATCTCCCATTGATTGAGTTTTCCTACAACAATAGTTACCACTCAAGAATTGCCATGGCTCCGTTTGAAGCACTATATGGTAGGAGGTGTAGATCTCTGGTGGGTTGGCTTGAAGTAGGTTAATTTGCTCTATTTGGTCCCTAACTAGTTTATGAGGCCATTGTAAAAGTTTGACTCATTAGAGAGAGGTTGAAGACGGCCCAAAGTCGGTAAAAGTCTTATGCCGATGTTAGAAAGAGGGATCTAGAGTTTGAAATTGGTGATTGGGTCTACTTGAAAATATCACCTATGAAAGGTGTGATGATGTTTAGTAAGAAGGGTAAGCTTAGTCCCCGGTATGTGGGCCCATATCAAGTCTTGAAACGTGTTGGGAAAGTTGCATATGAATTAGACTTACCAAATGAGTTGGCTCCGATTCACCCGGTGTTTCATGTTTCCATGCTTAAGAAGTGCATTGGTAATCCGGTGTCCATCATTCCTTTATAGGGTTTAGGAGTTGATGAGAGTCTTTCCTATGAGGAAGTTTTAGTAGAGATTTTGGACCGGCAAGTGAAGAGGTTGAGAAATAAGGAAGTAGCCTCCGTTAAGGTTTTATGGAGAAATCACTTAGTTGAGGGTGCTACATGGGAGGCCGAGGCTGATATGAAGTCCCGTTATCCTCATCTTTTTCCTTCTACTCCTATTCAAGCTTGAGGTAAGTAGTTCCTCCTGAGTTTTTAGTGTTTTGGGAGTCATGTGTATTGTATGAGTTTTCCATGATTTCCTTATGTTATGCAAGTTCTTGTGAGAATTCATGTTTAGCATAAATTGAGTTTTCATGATTTATATGTTCCTCATGTTGATTTGCATTTTAGTATGATGATTGCATATTTGACTTCATGAGGTGAATTGATGAACATGCTTAATTTTGTTTTGATGAAATGACATGTTGGCTCCATATTGTTGTGTTGAGCTTGCTTGAGTTGGAGAAGGTAGTTCCTCCCATGTTTATGTGAAGTGATGAGTTTCATGCATATTGAGTTGGTAGATGTAGTTCCTACTTCCTTGTGTTGCATTGACCATGTTTTGAAATGTAGTTAAAGTTTCCTCATTTTGAATAAGTGCATAAAGTGAATAGTGCATTTGTGAGTTTTGCACATTTTAATGTTTCATGCATGATGGGCTGCTAGTCTAGAGTATCTAACTTAGTTTGGTGTCTAGATCATCATTCGAGGATGAATGTTCCCAAGGGGGAGATAATGTGACACCCCAGAAATCTAATGACCTAAGCTAGAGCCTAACATGTAGTCTAGTATCCTAAATAGGGTTAACATGAGGATAAGAGTCGTAAAATGACCTCCCAAAGTTATAAATAATGTTTTAGGACCTAGATGTCAAGGTATGACCCCCGAGGACCCCCCAAGGGTCCTTGAGGAGGACCCAAGTGAAGGCCCAAAAAGCTGAAAAAAAGACAGCAGGACCTACGGATGGGCACCCACGAACCGTGGGTGGACCCACGCCCCGTAGGAGGGGGTCGTGGGTCAAGGCTTGGCCTCCCTTGTTCCTCTTACTCTCTGAACCAAACGACGAATTACCAGAATGGGGCGTGACCCCACCCACGGTCCGTGGGTGGGGGTTTCATGGGTCACCCCTGATGCTGCCTAGGATTTAGCCGAGTGAGGGGTAGTTTAGTAAATTCCTAATTAATTAATTAAGGGTGGGGATGGTTTCTATTAGTTATTTTAGGCATATATAAGTACTTTTTAACTATTAACCAACTCTTTAACACCTCATAACTCACAAGACACAAAAATTAGAAACCAACTTCCCTCTCCCAAATATTCTCTCTCTAAGACTCCATTGAAGAGCAAGATGAAGGTCAAGCTATAGGGTTCAAGAACCAGACTTTCCTCTCAAATTCCTTGTGTAAATCAAGCTAAGGTATGGATACTTTTCATCCTTGGGTAGCTATCACCCAAGGAGCCCCTTCAAACTATGTTTTAAGTCTTCCAAAAACCTAAGGTTTCATTCTATGTCATGGGTCTCCTTCCAAAACGATTTCACTTGTTTAATTATAGTTTATTTTGATTGATTATGATGATTTATGATTGGATTAATGGATTATCATTGGATTTTGATGAAAATCTCCCTTGGACCCATGATTTCCCCTTCTTCCTAAATTGTGAACTAAGGTGTGACTTGATTGATCATGGAATCTTGACAATTGATTATGTTTACATTTATTAAGTTTTTGAATAATTAAATCCCTCTATCTAATGTGATAATTCTAGAAGTTAGGGTTGATCTTGATTCCTAGCCTTGAAAGGCAATAACTAGGGTTTGTATATGTTGATGATGATTGGTATATATACTCATGATTCACTTAGATAGTGATGCTACTATGACTATTGTGTAATTGTGGTATTGATGCAAGATGCTCCTTCCCTATACCCTTACACTTGATTATGCATGAAGTATGTATGTATGTTTATGATAAGCTTGTTGTGTTGATTGAAAGGCCATTCTCATGAACACACTATGAATATGATGTGAAAGGTTTACTCACATATTGATGATTCTAAGGTTGAAAGGACATTCTCATCTAATGAATCTATGAGCTATTATGATGTATGTTGGTTTGAGTGCCTAGTGCATTATTTCATGAATATGAACTTAAGTAAAGACTTAATATGACTTTTAAAGGGAATTATACTTAGCACCGAGTGGATATGAACAATGAGATGGAAGTTTTTACGTTAGAAAGTCTGGCTTCCCTTTGTAAGTTGTCTCATGAGATGGAAACCTTTTATGTTAGTAGTCCGGGTTACTAGTAGCAATCTCCTTATCCCATAACTATGTGACCACATAGGTCTTTAGCTAGTGGATCCACCTAAATGATATTATGTAAGTTCTACCTTAGACAAGTAGGACATCGCTTTTCGGTGTGGGAGTAAGACACCGGATTCCATGTAGCTCACATGGTCTATGTCAGTTAATGTTATTTTCCCTATGTGATATGAATATGAACTATGATAAGAACATGAACTTTAATTATGACTTCTTAAGAGGTACTACTTAGTATGAGTGGGGGTATGGGACTTCACTTATGCATTGCACAAGTAGACTTTAAGAGGGGTTATGGTGAGGTTCTCTTATGTTATGAGGAATTATGGATTATGTATGTAAGATATGTATGGATGTTAAGGTTGACTTTACTTGTTACAAGTTATGAACATGAATAACTCCTTGCTTAAGTATGTTGATTATGGATGAGGCAAAATTAAGATATGTATGTTGTTGGTGGCCTAAATGTGATACTTAGCATTTGGTAGGGTTATGGGATCTTACCTATGCATTGCACTAGTGTGGCTTTGGGTTGCTTATATGTTGGTTTGACTTATGTTTCTTCATAAATGTGCATAATGGCTTTTAAACTCGATAAAGTCATGATTTCAACTAAATGTCCCTTTTATGAATGTTTTAAGGGTTTTATGCATGGCTTCCATACTTAGTATATTATTTGTGCTAACCCATAAACTATGAGTGTAGGTTCTGGTCATTGAGACGTACTTCTTCTTTCAAGTAAAGCTTGGGTTGACTATTCCCTAGGCTTGGTGAGTCCTCATGGTTCGAGGACAAGATGTTCTCATTTTCTAGATTTTATTAAACTTTCTATTTTTGAGACTTTATTGATGTAAAGGTATTTGACCCTATTTGTACTCTCTATTGTACTAGATGGTGATTGAGACAAGTCTAGATTCTTATTTTCGTCAATTAAAAAGAAAGTTGACTTCATTGTAAAAGTTTTAAATTTTTCCGCATCAATTCTATGACTTTATGTTTGTGATTATGCTAAGGGCTTGTATGAGACCCCTTTGGGGTCAAGTACGCCATGTTACGTTTAGGGGGTACCCTTGGGTCGTGACAGATGACTGGAGGTTTTATCTTAAGCCATAAAGGAGTGGATTGAGACCGGAATGACAAGCTTATGGATAAAGAAAGTCCCAATGAGTATACTTGGGTGAATTTAACTGAAGTATTTTAGTAAGAAAGTGCTATAAGATTTGGGTTAGTCCTTTTTGAATTTGATGGATATACCTGAGTTTGAGATGTCATGTCGATGAAAAGGTCAACTTTGTAGTGATAGCCAGGGCTAATCGAGCGTAATGGTAGTAAGAATGTGGATGGATTGTTGTGGGATGGAACTATATAACAAGATCGTTGGTTAAGCAAATTTTGTATAGTAATTACGACTTGCGAGTATCTAATGTTGTGGTTTTCTAATATTTGGTGATTAGCGTGGTTATATGGGAAGTTTTAAGAGATGGTGGGGAATCATTCGAATAGAACTTAAAAGAGCTAGAGTCATAATGAAGAAAAATAGTGAGATGTAGTACATCCTTTAGACAAAGGCGAGAGCAAGAATAATTTGGTTGATTGCAAAGGCTAAAGAGGTATCTTCAGAGGGGTAGATTATTGGGTTCAGAGACACGTGATTTCATTCGTTTTGCTGTGGCTATGGTAATAGTGTCACAGATCCACCATATTGGTTATAAACCATTGCAAAAGACTTGAGAAAGGAGTGTACAAACATTAGCTCGAGTGTGATGATAAGTGCTTTGTTTCTGTTTCTGAGTTTAGTAATGAGTAAGATTGAAATTTTAGCAAAAGATATTGTAAGATCAATGGAGATGAGATCAATGATAAGCGAAGATCCATGAATTCATAAAAATCTTCAAGGTGCAAGCTAATGTTGATAGATAAGAGGATTGTGTTATCCGGTTGAATTTACAATTCAGATTTTTCTTAGTAAGTCTACATTTGTGGTGATATATTTTGTCAAGGCATGAATTTGTAAGGTGAGAAATGATCAATTGTATCAGGTATTGAGCCTTTGAAAGGACTTACACCTGGATTGAGTCGTAAAGTTTGTTACTGTTGATTGTTAAGTACCTAAGTAAGGTTTTCATTTAAAAGTATTGGTTTAGAGTAAGGTAAATGGTCAAATTTTTTATGATGGTTGTCAGTATTGAGAGTGTGGGCTTCAGTGAAATGATGTGAAGAGTATGTGTAGTCAACTGAATGAAAAGGGTTGGTATCGGCTCTTCGGAAGAAAACCTTTAGTGTTATTTGATAAATTTTTATGTGACCATCTATTTCATGTTGTACATGGTTGTGAGTATGATTCACTAGCTATGCTCACGTGTGTTTTCACTTTTGTGGGTGGATCCCTAGTGGTGGATCAAGTGTATCGATCTTGCAATGTTCTCTTGGTTGAGTGGGATGATTGGGAAGAGTTGGTTATTTTAGAGGACTTATGTGGTGTTGTCTTAGAGTTGTTAAAGTATTTCAGTGGTTCTACATGTACCACCTTGCTTATGAGAGTTTATAGAAGAGCTACCATGTGTATTTATGGTTGCCCGACAATCTTAATATTCATCTAGTCGTCGACGTCATGTATCGATTATGTGTGGTTGAATGCAGGGATCATTGTGTCCAATTCTACTGTTCTTAAGGGTAATCTACAATCACAACTACTAAATCTAGCTTTTCGATAGTGTTGTTAAAGGGTTTGTCTGCTTGGATATATCCCTCGATAAGTATATGATGTATAAAGATCAAATTTGTATAACTTAACCTCATGGAAATTTATGTTGTGAGAAGGATATGTTGTAAGAACTATGATTGTTTGAGTATTATGAGTGTGTGTTGGTTGGTTCAGGTCCACCTCTAATTGTAGCGAGTATTGATTTAGAATTTTATCAAGGTTATGTGAGAAAGGATTCGTCCTGATGTTTGTGTCAAAGTCCTTGATAACATGTTGCAGACATGTGTACGATCAACTTTGGTGGTTATTGTCACAACTCGAGAGCACCCCCTAGTCGTAACACGGCGTACTCGACCCCGAAGGGGTCTTATACAAGCCTCATAGTCATTCATTGCATTCAATAATGAAAATAGTGTGGAATTAAAACTTTATATTGACAATCTTTCAAAAGACACAGTGGAAGACTAAGTCTCACATGGCCATCTAAGACAAAACTTTAACAAGATAGAGTCACGACCCTTTACAATTGAAGTCTTAACAATAGTCTCAAAATAAGAAAGAACTAGAAAACAATAAGAGTCCTTGTCCTCGACCTATGAGGACATACCAAGTCTTGGAGGAAAACTCTATCTAAGCACTTCAATCCTAGCTAGAACCAATCACTTCCCGGAACCTACCCTTGTAGTAAAAATAGGAAAATATGGGTTGGCACACAAAAATGTACTAAGTATGATGACCATGCAAAAACATGCTTCAAAAGGGACATTTGGTTGGAAACCATGCATTATCCCACTTTTTAGAAATATCATGTACAATAGCATAAGAGACATACATTACAAATAGAATCATCATGCAAGTCATAATACCACATTTAGACAATATCATCATGTAAACCATTACCTTTACCTTAGACCTTCACTTCAAGTAACCTTCATGCTATACCTTGTTCAATGCATGGATAGCGTCCCATACCACCACCCACACCAAGGCACCACATTAGGGTCACCAAAAGTGAACTTACCCTTCTTCTTTTTCACCTTTACCCAATATCCATACATAAGAGACATAACATTTCATTAGGCATGACAAGGGAAAATAACTCATAATATAACCCAAGTATGGCATGTATATCACATTAAACATTTAAGAGTCAACATTCTTCAATTGCTTCATTTAGAGGACTTTCATACATTAGTCATTAAGACTTAGAGAACTCACTATGATCCTATCAAAGCCTACTCGTGCAATGTATAGATGGCATCCCATACTACCACCTACACTTCATAAAACCTCTCAAGAAAACCATAATGCAAATCTCACATGATGGGAATAAGCGTTTAATCGACATAGACCATGCAAGCTAGACATGGAATCCAGTGTCATAAAATCCCACACCGTAAAGAGGTGTTCCACTTACCTAAAGTAGAACAATAACATTAGCTTGGATGCACATTGGATCCACTGGCTAATATCCTATGTGGATACATAGTTATGGGATAGGAAGATGTTCCTTGGAACTCTAACCTAACATTGGGAGAGTTTCCATCTAACCATATCCGCTCGGTGCTTAGCATACATTCCTATAGAATATTTCATTCACATTGCATTAGTGTATTAAGGAGGAATGCCATAGGCCTATCGACCCTTGATACATCATTACCAAGGAAGGAATGCTATACGCCTATCGATCCATGGTACATTCAAGGATAGCTCTAGGGTCCTCATGAAAAGAATGTCACTAGTCTATCGATTCATGGCCCCTCATTACATTCTTATACACATGAAAGGAATGCCACTAGCCTATCGATTCATGGTACATTGACTCATTAAGAAAGGAATGCCACTAGCCTATCGATCCTAGAGTCTTCTTTACATTAGTTCATTTATGAAAAGAATGCCTAATGCCTATCAATTCATAGCCATCAAGTCAAGACACATTCATTATTCATATATGAAAGGAATGCCATAGCCTATCGATTCATATTCATCATTCACATTATAGAAACCCTTCATAAGTGTCACATTGAGAATTAGCCTTTCAATACTAACACAAATACATTGAATACATGATCATCATTCCATCATTGAAATCACATGTAAATACTTCACATTATACATTCATATATACAACATCATGATAATACTTGAATTCATCAAACTATGCCTTCAAGGCCATGATCACAATATACCAAGTAATTAAACACCTCCACCTTACAAGTGGGTCAACATCTCTAACACAATTCTACTACAACAAGTAATTAGGTCAAACTTGCCCTTTCAAGGCTATAATCACAAGTCCTCAATTCACCAACAATTCACCGTAATTAGGCATAGATAATGATACAATTCAACAATCTAAACCAATGTAAGCATAAATACATCAACATTCATTCATAATCAACAAACCCACTTCATAAGTCACAATTTAGAAATTGAGAGAAATCATGGGTTCAAAGATTAACATCATCTTAAATCATCAATATAATCATAATATGACATTTATAAACCTTTAAAATCATTTAATGGAAGAACCCACTTGAAATTTCATTAACTTGAAAACTTATTTGAAATTGACTCTAAGGTGAAAACTAACCCTAGATGAAGGATCACCATACCTTTACTAAGATTTCCCCAAGAAATTTGATGAAGAAAACCTTGACTCCAAACCCTAGCTCCCACTTCTTCTTCTTCCTTGAGTTAGAGAGAGAAATATTGAGAGAGGAAGAACTTGGGGGTTTTGATTTGGGTCTTTTGATTAATGAGGGGAAATAGGTAGCCCCGTATTTACCAATACAACTTAAATAAGAATTTACCAAAAACACCCTCATTTAGGCATCCCCGTCAGTGACCAAGGTCACTTGTATGGACCGTGAAGGGGGACCACGGCCCGTGGTGGTGCTCGTAGTCCCTAGGAAGTAGCTCCCTCGACCTTGCTAAACCTCCACATGGCCAAGTAATCTTCACGGCCACTTCTACGGGCCGTGGTAAAGACCACTGGCCGTGAAGTGGTCTGTGGAACTTGGGCAGTAGCTTGGCCAAGTTGCCCTGCTTGCCATGCCACCAAGTGACCTTCACCGCCACTTCTATGGACCATGGTCAAGACCACTGACCGTGAAGTGGTCCGTGGTCATGAGGCAGTGCTTGGCCAAGGTTGGGCAGCCTTGGCCTTTGGCTTAGGCCTGGCCTCCTTGGCTTGGCACAAGCCCTTGCAACCCTTAACCAATATCAAAAAGGGGTCTTTCAACTACGGAGTCTAACACATTCCTTAACATTGACTCCTAAACCAAAGCTCGGGACAACATTACACAACATTAAGCCTCACACTAAACTCAAACACACACATGTTAGGCTCTAGTTTAACCTATCATTTTCCGAGTCGTTACAGTTATTGGGAATAGCTTTGTTGTTAGTTAAGTGTACATCAACAATAATTATCACTCGAGTATTATGATGGCTTCATTGAGGCATTGTATGGGAGAATGTGTAGGTATTCAATTGGTGGGTTTGGGGACGAAGATTATATCATAAAGTGAGACTCAGTTTTGTTAAACAAGACCTTCTGTATGAGGAAGAATCGGTTGAAATTCTTGATCGCGATGTCCGAAAGCTAAGGACATGCGAGACAAGTATCTCCAGTTGTTCAGCAATTCAGGTACTACTTTACTCTTACTTTAGCCAATTTTTCCTAGTTGATCACTCGGGGATGAGTGATGGGTAAATTGGTATCTATTGTAACGACTTGATTCCGTCGTTAGGGAAAAGCCAATGGGGAAAGAATTGGCGCCATAAAACTTTTTGGTAGTAACTTGGAATTTCCTAACCTAGTCCAGACTTGGACGAAATCTAAGTCAGTGAGGTCTAGGAAAATCTGGTAATGAATGAAACACCTAATTTTGAATTTGATCACAATGAGTGGATAGCTAAGACGTTTCGTACGACTTTACGGAATCGAATTCGGGCGCCCAAAATTGATCTTAGCGTGAACGGGTATTTTTTAAGTGTCATGAGTTGAAAGTGTGTTGTGAAATTGGGGTTTGAAACTCTTAATTTAACTCTCTGTTTTCATGAAAGCCTCCTAAGCGGGATTATTCCAGCCAGGGCGGGGCCGTTGTGGTGGGATGTGGGCCGCCATAGCGGGACAGACGAGACTTACGTCAGAAATAAACCCCAAAACGTTATTATTTTGCAATTTTCATTCTTGAGAGCTAAGGGACGACCCATGGCAAGTTCTTGACAGTTTTCCACCTCTTCTAGCACTAAAGGTAAGGATTTTACTCCCCTAATCCGTATTTCGATTCGTAGAACTTAGTTTCTTGGGTAATTATTGTTAGGGAAAGGTTTTGATTTGGGAACTATGGTGGAAGAAGCCCTAAACTGGGTATGGGGATCAAGGATTGATATTATTGATTATAATCCGGGTAATTAGGTCTTGTTTATTGATCCTCGTGCTATATTGATTGTTTGTAGACCAAGAACAAGCGGAAAGAATCCGAAAAGGGAAGAATCAAGTTTCTTAAGGGATTCAAGCTTTGTTCGAGGTAGGTGATGGTTGTGATTTCATGTTTGTGTGATGTATGTTAGTAATTACTTCATTATAATACATGTATGTATGTGAATGTTGCACTATTGATCACACTAATCGTAAATGAATATGAATGAAGAATTGTATGCCATGAATCAACACTTGATTGTATGATTGTGAGAATGTACATTGTGATTGTAATTGTGGCTTGTTGAATGGAATAGGTGTCACGTTTAAACACACTAACTGGGATCAGATATCACGTACCGACATACATATTGGAATGCGTGTCATGATCCAACACGCTAACTTGGAATGAGTGTCACGATCCGGCACACTAACAGTTTGGGTATGGGTTCCATGAGAGAACCACTGACTTGTCATATATTTGTATTATTGAGAATGTGGAATTGTACATTGATCCTGAAATGATGACTGATATTGTATATGTTCGGTATATGCCTGTTTTATAATGTTGTGGTTGCTTATATATGTTTCACTTATTGGAATAGCCGCGTGATCCTACCAGTAGATTGTGGTTGTGTATTGATACTGCACTTGCTCTTTCTTTGTTGAGTACAGGGCATCTTCAAGCGGCTACTGACATACCTCATCTAGGAGATCCATGATCAATCAAATTCAAGGGTGAGCCAGTTCTTCCAGGCTGCCATGAGTTCTTTTATTGCTCAGTCCATCTTATTCGGACTTAGAGTAGTACTTTAGTTATTCTCTTGTTAGATGGGTTGCACCCATTTTCTTAGACTTGTTAGTTAATCAGAGTTTTTGTACAATGAATTTTAGATTCTAGGGGTTATTTCAGCATTAGTTGTTAGATGTTAGTTTAACTTCTAGAGTTTATAGGGACTCCATATTAATTATATAGTTATTTAAACCTTCTTCCGTAGCTTTAAATGCGTAGTACATTGGTTAAGTTCATTAGTTGGGTTGTAGTTTTGGTTCTCCCACCGGAGGTTTAGTGTGGGTGCCACTCATGACGGTCTAGATCGTGACACATTTTTAATATGATACCTATTTTAAAACTATGTTGAAAATATTATAAATTGAAATAGTTAACAAATTAAAATATTTGTTTGTATAATTAAAACTAGAGGCTACACGCACATAATTCATGGATGATGTGTGTGTTGAGTTGTCTGCTTGTTGCCAAGGGTGTGGGGGCCACTTTAATACTTTCTCATTTAATTTGTTTGTCTTATTTTTCTTTTTAATATATTATATAATTGTAATTTATGTAAAAAGTACTATCAATCACAATAATTAACAACTTGGAATATTCAATTATATATTTAACAATTACATAAATGTATTATAAACAAAAATAATTAACAGCTTAATTTTTTTAAAAATATAAAAAAAAATTGGTTGACTACTCTCAAAATTCTATAGATATCACATAAATTGAGACAGTGAGTAACAAATATTATCTGAATATTACATAAAAAGTACTATAAATCATAATAATAATTAAAATATTAAAATATTTAAAAATCATATAAAAAATTTTGTTGGCTCTCTAAATTTTATCTATGTCACATAAATTGGAACTGAGGGTGTAACATATGTTATTTGAAAATGGTAAAAATTATTATAAATCACAATAATTAAAAAATTCAAATATTTAAAAAAAGCATATAAAAAATTAATTGACTCGCCAAATTTCATTTGTGTCAGATAAATTGATACAAAAAGAGTAACGATACAATGCCAGTGTTGACACGAATTCCTATATCTAGTATATTTATATGAGGTGGCACCTCTTTATTAGGCAAAATAAAACAGATTTATTTTTTCACTCCTTTTTTCCTCATCTTTGATTTATCTTATCCTAGAAATTCCACCTCCATATCTTTAGTAGGCATTTGGACATGCGATTTCAAATCGTGATATGAAATCATGCGATGAAATCAACGTTTGGACATGTGATTTCTCGCTGATTTCATCTAATGAGATGAAATCTCAAATTCTCCAAAAAGCATGATTTGAGAATTTTAAATCATAATTTGAGATTTTACAAATATCAAAATTGACCCACAAGTTTATAGTTTGTAGATGCAACCCCACTTTTATATCTACTAACCATGTATTTCATATGTAAAATAAAATTTATAATTCATATCATTACTTTTTAAATCATTTATATCTCATATCACGATTATTCTCACCAACATTAAATTTATTATTACTTCAAATCAATTCCTACTTCACCATTTATATTCACAAAATGCATTATTTTTTAATCAAATTTATTTACCAACTAAATTAACCAACAAATGGCTTAAACTAACAATGTTGGTTCGTCTTCTCGATCATATGATCGAGAAATGTAAGTTCAACGTGAGAAGATTGTCCGTACTATGTGAGAGGATTATATTAGTAGTCTGGCACCAAAATGGACACTTTTTGAACCCCAAACACCAAAAGAGACACTCTCTAAAAATAGACACCAAAAGGTATAGTTAGCCCATTTATGGGCGAACTATCACTACCATCTTTGAACAATGTCATCTCCATTAACTCCAAATCCATCTAAAATAGTATTACACAAACTTTAAAGGTAGTTCGCCCACAAATGGGCGAATTACAATTCTTCTTATTAACTCCCCACGTGGATCTATATCTCTTTCTTTCTTTCTCACGTGAAGCTATATCTCTTTCTTCAACTATAAATATGAGTTATTCACTCCACATTTTCTCTTTCATCTTCTATTTTTTTTGTACTTTATATTTTAATTTTTGAAATTTGATAGTCATGTCTCAACAATACGAAAAGCATGTATATCCAATTGAACCAAATATTTGTAAATGCAATGAGTATTGTAAAATGAAAATATCGAGGACTCAAAGAAATCTCGATCATAAGTTTTGGAGTTATGCGCGTTCAATGGTTAATAAAAAATTGTTTACTTCAAAATACGTAGATATTCACTTGTTTTCTTGTTTTGTTATTTCAGGAAAATGATGGATGCGATTATTTTGGTGGGCAGAAAATATGCTCATAAAAAAAGAAACATAGATGTTCTGTCTTGCCGTAGTTGATTCATTTAAAAAATATATATATATTAGAGTTCACCCGTAACTGAACGAAATGCAACATTTTTTTTAGAAAAAACGATTGGAGTTTGCCTTATCACAGACAAACCCTAAAAAAGTTTTATAACAAAAATTGTGTCTTATTTCATGAACTGCAATAATTTTTTTTTTAAATAGAGTTCATTCGTAATTGGACAAATCCCAATATTTTATTTTAAAAAAATGTGACATAAATAATGGGTGAACTGTCCATTTTGATGTGTATTTTCAGAGAGTGTCTCATTTGGTGTTTAGGATTCAGAAAGTGTATGTTTTGGTGTTGCACCCATTATATTAAAGACTAGTACACTATAACTTATGTTTAAATTTATTTATTTTATTTAATCAAAGTTTGATCAATAAATGTTATATTTTTAGAATACTTTTGTGATATTATATTATGAGATTTTGTAAACTTTTCCTTATTTGGTAAGATTTTATAAAGAACTGAGACAATTTTAATATTTTACAATTTATGAGTTTTAATGTTTATGAAAAAAAATATACAACATAAATAGATCTAAATTACATATCTAAACAAAACTTTAACTTCATCTCATGATTTCATATCATAATTTCAAATCATGATTTCATATTGCATGGTCAAATGAGCCCTTAATTACTATATATCAAGTACAATTAGTCAATGCAAGTTGTACTATGAATTGGGCCCATTTCATTGACAAGTACGAATTGTATTGGCTTTCATGTATTGGCCCACTTCATTAAACATTTTTGGGGAAAAAAGTTCGAAATATATCTGGAATTTGACCGAAGTTGTTGTAACTATCCCAAACTTTGGGCAGGACCTATTACCCTCTTGCACTATTTAATTGTGTATTTTAAAGATACATAGGTTTCCGCATGGACATCATAAATATTGTATCATTATAAATGGTAACTTGATCAGCTGGACACTTATATATCTTTAGAATATACTATTAAATAGTGTAGGGGTAATAGAGCATGCCCAAAGTTTGGAATTGTTATAATAATTTTGATCAATGTTCGGATATATTTCAGACTCTTTTCCCAAACATTTTTCATTTATTCTTCTCTTTCTCTACTCTAAACATGTGTGATAATCGTGCCCATATCTCCAAGCTTTCCTTCTAAACCTCTTCCTTTTTACTGAACAAATCTCAATCCTTTTTTAAGCTCTTGTAATATTTTCAAATCTCAATTATTGTGGCTTCTTTCTTCTATTAATATATATATGTTCCTTCAACATCTTACTTCTTTCATTGTATTTTAGGTCTATGTTACTAAATTTTATATGTAAAATTGATGAATTCTCTTTGCTTCAAATTGGTCCTGCATCAATGTTGCTCAGAGGGATCCAAATATTTCTTGTCATCTTTTTTCTGAAAGTTTTATGGGCCTTTTATATATTAAAACGAGTGGAACTGATACTGTCGTAATGGCACAAAGAATCTTTGATTTGAAAAAAGTTTATATTGATTGCATGTCATTTTTATGGCTTTTTAGTTCATATCTTTTGATGTTTCTTGAATTTGGTATTTGTCAGGAGACTCGGGAATATGAAATGGTTGTTTAAAGTTATTTCATTCGAGTGTTTTGCTATTTACCGGTAAGCACACCAATTTAAGCCTCTTTTCCCTAA
>JAJOOF010005931.1:0-32768 GCA_029582545.1 Solanum lignicaule
TATATATATATATATATATATATATATATATATATATATATATAAAAGGAAAATGTTCTTAGGGACTCCTCAGCTAATTTAAAGTTGTTTGAGTTATATGATGTTGTTTGGATTGTTGTATTCTGGAAGGGACAAGTCAAGAGTTATCTATTAAATCGATGCATGTGAGGTAGTGAGGATGGGGGCTACATGGAAAGGGTGAAGATGAGATGTGTTAAAAGGATGGAGAGAACATAATCAATATGGAATATCAATTGAGAAACTCATTTTTTCTACTTCCATCAGTGAAGTATTTTTTTCTCATTTTTTTTAGAAAATTATCCACCTAGAGAACTTCCCAAAAATTTTGATCAGCCTCAACATGAAAAAATAGAAAATATTTTCCTCTATATACTGAATACACTCTAGATGTACTTTATTTTGCAATATAAGTCGAAGGAATTTATGATTATTGAGACTTTCTGGATTGTTGAGACATGACTATCAAATTTTAAGAAAATCAAAATACGGAAAAGGGCCAAAAGTACCCCTGAACTACAGGAAAAGGTCTAAAATACCTTCCATCCACCTTTTTGGCTTACTTATACCCTTGCAACTAACAACCCTCTTTTTTTAAAAATAAAAAATAAAAATACTTATTATGTGTCATTTTCATATTGAATGAAAATAAAAATCCACCTCTATTAATTTCCCCCACAATTTATCCAAATCAAAACAATATATCTTTCCAAGATTCAAAAAATATGTTTTTTTAAATCTAGTAATTTCTATTTTCTATAGCTTTTAAAAAAATAATAATATTGTTTTAGATAATTAAAATATTTTTAAAATATTAGTCATGCCACAATTACAGGGACATATCATATTATCATAAATCCTAAACAAAGTCTATCTTTTTTTTTTTAAAAAAAAATGATCATTTAATTTTTTTGACTAATAATCTCTGTAACAACTCATTGAAAAGAACAAAAAATATAGATGTTGTAGGTCGTAGCCTGTAGGAAAAATAAAAATAGGAAAAGAGAGAAAAATATATAATATATTATGGATAAGATAATATTATTATGATCATAATATTATTATTTTGTTTATGATATATTAATTATTTATATCGTATTTAAAATTTTAATAATTAATTAAATCTTAGTAGTTAAATTTTTCTTATGCCACGTGTCTTCAATCCAAGTAATAACTTGAAAAAAATAGAGAAAAAAATTGAGAGGAGTCGGATATAAAAAAGCTACAACAAATATAAAAAACTATTAAGATTTTTTTTATAAAACAAAATAAAAATTATTGAGATCTTGAAGAAGTATATTCTTTTTGGCTTGGATAAATTATGGGGGAAAATCTAGTTGAGATGGAGATTTTATTTCATCCCATGAGGAGAATGACATATAATAATTTTTTTTTAAAAAAAAACAAAATAAAGATGAGGTTGTTAGTTTCAAGGGTATAAGTGAGCTAAAATGTGAATGTAAGGGTATTTTTAGACCAATAAGATGAGTAGAAGGGTATATTTAGACTAAAAGATGGATGTAGGGTAATTTTAGACCTTTTCCTATAGTTCAAGGGTATTTTTGACCCTTTTCCGTTTTTTTATACATTATATTTTGATCGGAAAAGGGTCAAAAATACCCTTGAACTATAGGAAAAGATTTAAAATTACCTTCCATCCATCTTTTGGTCTAAATATACCCTTCTACTCATCTTATTGGTCTAAAAATACTCTTCCATTCACCTTTTAGCTCACTTATACCCCATGAGAGTGACCCTTTGAATCTATAACTTGCCAACTTGGGAGATTCATCTAATACTTCCAACGAATTGAAAGCTCCATTTTTATTTTGACTTAAAATTTTTCCATAGACTTTTTGTACTTCAAACGTCACAAGAAAATGGCCTATGCAAATCCAATTTGCTTACTTTGTTGGCTCTAAATTTGTTGACAATCATTGCTTTTATAGTAGTACAAAGATTCTAACTTTATTGCTCTTATAATGCTTTCTTTTGTTCAAATGTAGTGTAATGAGGAGATCTGTTATCAGTTCTGTAACACATGGCTTGTATTTTACACTTTGTTTGGATGGTTGTTGCACATTGTTTATAATGTATTATATTATATTGTATTGTTTTAATGAATATAATATTTTGATATATTTTATCGTTCTCCAGTGTTACACAATATTACATATCCATTCGAATATGAAGCAGAACTACTATGAAAAGGAGGAATAAAAGATGAAATATAATTATTAAATAATATTTATTTTTTAATCAAAAGGTGGCAAGGCGACACAGATAATTATCATAAAAACTCAAAGACTTACTAGGCCAACGAGCCAGTGTAGTAAAAAATTAAAGACAGAATGAGAAGAAAATATTAAAGTAAGGACGTGATCACATCAAGTCGATCGTTATTTAAAATGAGTCTTTTCATCGTTATCTAACAATTTATTTAAATGACATGATACAATAGAATTTAAGTAGCAATCAAAACAAATATTGTATTTAAATCAATATAATAATACAATACAATGGGTAACAACCATCCAAACAAGGTGTTAGTCCTGAATTTGATAATGAAAAATGTCCTACTCTATATATGTTACTCTTTTTTATGTTTTTATTTGATGGAACTATCGTTGAGGGTCCTATCCGAAACAACCTTTCTACCTCCAAGGTAGAGGTGAAATCTGCTTACACTCTATCTTCGTCCGACCCTTACTTGGTGGGATTACACGGCCCTACTTGATGAGATTACACGGAGTATGTTATTGTTGTTGTTCTGTTTGATGGAACACTCCAACCAATTAGAAATATGGAGCTACTCCAAGACAAAAGATTCCCAAAGCCATGAAAGTGACCTTCTGAATCTTTCACTCCCAACTTGGAGATTCGTCTTATACTACCAATGAATTGAAAATTCCATTTTTAGTTTGACATAAAAAATATCCATAGACTTTATGTACTTCATAACGTCACAACTCACAAGAAAATGGCCTCTCCAATCACAATTTGCTTACTTTGTTGCCTCTAATAAATTGTTCTCTTTTTTTTTCTCAAGTAGGACTAAAAAGATTCTAATTTTGTTGCTTATAAATAGTTTCTTTTGTTGAAATGTAGTGTAATTAATTAGGAGATCTACTATCAGTTCAGTCACATATGGCTTCCTGTCCACCTTTTCAATTTTCATCAAAATATTATAGTGTTTCTGGAAATGATTGTGTGAGGCAGAGCAGCTTTTTTGGAGGAAAACCCGTTCTTAATCAGGGTGTTGGCTACTCTGTCATTCTTGGTTTTGGAGCTTTTTTTGCTATCTTCACTTCTTTCCTGGTATTCTACTTCACCTTTCTTGTGCCATTTTTTCATTGATGTAAGTTAAATCCTTCTTTTATAATCCTCTTTTCAATTTATGTAGCATAGTTCCACTGTATATGGAACTTAAGAAATGAACGAAGACTTTTAAAACTTGTGATGCATTTGTATAGCTATATAAAAAAGTTGTCAATAAGGGGTAAAATGAGATGTTTAAGTTGAATTGTTTGAAAGATGTTATTCTTTCCGGAATGAAAAAAACCAATAGAAAATGTTATCACATAAATGGAGATGGAAGAAGTATTTTTAGGTGAGGTGAGGGGAAGAGGCATAGTGAACAACAAATTGGGATGGACCTGACTATGATACCATGTAAAGATATGACATTTGAGCCTAAGACTAGCTCATGAGGAGAGGTTTGTCCATGTCCATATAAGGAGATCAATCTCCCATCCCTCTACTGATGTGACACTTCTTAACAAGCAACCTTTTCCAGTTTTCCTTCTTTATTAAAAACTTTCAGAAGAACTGGTTTTATAAACTTAGATACTTCTGTATTTGGTCTCTCTAGATTTTATGCTATTATTTACTACTTGTAACGAACATTTTAGTTTTTGTGGAGCAACCTTTTCCAACTTTCCTTCTTTTACAACTTTTTTGGGTGTAATTCTATAAGGTTTGGCTGGAAAAAAGATATGTTGGTTCGCGTCATACATCAGAATGGTTCAACACAGCTGGTAGAAATGTCAAAACAGGACTTATTGCAAGTGTAATTGTGTCTCAGGTACCATGTTTTGTTGTTGCCTAATGCCAATCCAGCCAAGAATTGAAACTTTTGAGTTTCTCTAAGTTACAATCAACTTAATAGTAACATCTTTTGCAGTGGACTTGGGCAGCTACAATCTTGCAAAGTTCTAATGTAGCTTGGGAGTATGGAATTAGTGGACCCTTTTGGTATGCAAGTGGAGCTACTATTCAGGTACGTCTAAAATCATCCTTCGATATTCTTGACCTCAGGAAGATAAAATCATCAAGTTTTTCTAACAGGTCCTCCTTTTTGGTGTGATCGCGATAGAGATCAAAAGAAAAGCCCCTTATGCTCATACTGTCTGTGAAATCGTAAAAGCAAGGTTCGTGGTGAGCTATACTAAAGATGAAGATGATTCTGCTGTATCCATATAGTCTATTGACTAATATTTACTCATATTTTCAGATGGGGAACTGCTGCTCATCTGGTTTTTCTGGGGTTTTGCTTCTTGACAAATATTATAGTAACAGCCATGTTGCTTCTTGGTGGCTCTGCTGTTGTCAATGCACTCACTGGTGTTAACATATATGCTGCAAGTTTTCTTATCCCTCTCGGTGTTGTAGTTTACACCTTGGCTGGAGGGCTAAAAGCTACTTTCTTGGCTAGCTATATACATTCCGTCATAGGTATCTAATTTAAGCTCTTTCTATCAGCTTTACTCTTTTTCACGCGCTCATCTAAGAGAAATTTGTGGTTATTGATTTCAGTACACGTGGTGTTAGTCATCTTTGTGTACCTAGTATATGCTGCAAGCAGTGAACTTGGCAGCCCAAACATTGTTTACAGACGTTTATTAGAAGTAGCAAGCAAGTCAAGAAGCTGCCAAGAGCCAATCTCTCATGTAGGACAATCTTGTGGCCCTGCTACTGGGAATTTCAAGGGGTCTTATGTTACTATGTTGAGTTCAGGTGGTCTTGTCTTTGGTATCATCAACATCGTTGGCAATTTTGGCACAGTTTTCGTTGACAATGTAAGTTTTTTCTTTCCCTATGATATAACAAGAAACTAGCTTATGGTAAGTTTCTGCAACAATCCTGATATCAGAAATATCGAAATGTTAGGGATATTGGGTAAGTGCAATTGCTGCAAGACCATCATCAACACATAAGGGCTATTTGTTGGGTGGTCTAGTTTGGTTTGCTGTGCCATTTTCCTTGGCAACATCACTAGGTCTAGGAGCACTAGCTCTTGATCTACCGATAACAGCAAGTGAGGCTAGCCACGGACTTGTTCCTCCAGCTACAGCTATTGCTTTGATGGGAAAAGGAGGATCTATTCTTCTCCTCACGATGCTCTTCATGTAAGTGCCTCATCAAGAATTACGCGTGGAAAATGTTCTGTTAACTGTCAATTACATGACTTCTTCTCTATTGATTAGGGCTGTCACATCTGCTGGTTCATCTGAGCTAATTGCGGTCTCTTCATTATGTACATATGACATCTATCGTACATACATCAACCCGGAAGCAAATGGAAAACAAATCCTAAAAGTCTCAAGAGGAGTTGTCTTAGGCTTTGGCTGTTTCATGGGCATTTTAGCAGTAATTTTGAACAAGGCTGGTGTTTCTCTAGGTTGGATGTATTTAGCTATGGGAGTTTTCATAGGATCAGCTGTTATCCCAATAGCCTTCATGCTTTTATGGCGAAAAGCAAACAGTTTTGGTGCAATCCTAGGGACAGTTATTGGCTGTTTGTTGGGTATTATCACTTGGCTATCGGTCACTAAGATCGAGTATGGAAGGATAGACCTTGACACAACTGGTAGAAATGCACCAATGCTAGCAGGAAACCTTGTTTCCATACTTACTGGTGGAGTTATTCATGCTGTTTGCAGCTTTTTAAGACCTCAGAATTATGATTGGGAGACTACAAAACAGATCACAGTGGTTGAAAAGGAAAAGAGTGAAGTGCCACCTGAAGAATTCAGAGAGGAAAAACTCAACAGTGCCAAAGCCTGGATAATCAAATGGGGCATCGGTTTCACATTCGTGATAGTAATTCTCTGGCCTATTCTTACACTTCCTGTGGGTAAGTCGAAAAAACTCAATCTTTCTTCAGCTTCAGTGTATATTATCACAGTACGAGTGCTCGAGGATTAACTAAGTAACAAACTTGATAATGCAGGGCAATTTAGCAAGGGATACTTCACATTCTGGGCTGTAATATCTATTGTATGGGGCACAGTTGGATCAGCAGTGATTATCGCTTTGCCATTGATGGAAAGCTGGAGAACAATCCAAAGTGTGCTTAATGGCATGTTTACAAATGACAGAGTTATGGGAAAATTAGAAGACTTGAACTCCAAACTGAATGCATTTATTGTAGCAATGCCTGAAGTAGAGAGGGTGTATTTACTTGAGAAAGAAAGGAGCAAGAAAAAGGAAGTAATAGAATCTGATCAGATTGTTGCTTCACCAAGTCATTGAATTTCCAGATAAAACAAGTGTATCAGTGTGTATTTGAAGTCTAAAAAGATCCAAAGACAGCTCTTCGTCCACGAGCAAAATATTTACGCCTATACATATAAAGAGGCGAATCTAGAATTTTAAATATAATAGATTTCAATCTCTAAAGTGTATAGGACTGAACTCATTGTATATATTGTGTGTCAAAATAAGGCTAATCTGTCACAGATACATACTGTCCGTCACTTTCTGCAAAAAAATGTGAACTACATTGAGTATATTTCATGCCCAGAAAATAGTGTGCTTTAGTCTTTAAAAGTACATTCATGTCTTGTTTGAATTTGGTTTAATTAGTCTGTTTAAACATTGGAAGGACTCAAAATTCCATGTACCAATGCTTTGGCTATCTATGGGACTAAAGCCTTTTGGGGAGTCGTTTGATATGCGGGGTAAGATGGATATCTCAAGATTAAGTTTGAGATTAAAATTATACTTTCTTCTATTGAAGGTATTAAATTTAGCCTAGGATAAATTAGACTATAATCCCGAGATAACTTTGTCCACGAACCAAATGACTTTGTGGAAATAAATGTAGACAACATAATGACTTGTTCAAGTGACATTTAGCTACCTGATAACAATTTGATATATGTCAAAAGTTGTCATGCCAATACACATTAGGCTGCAATCTTCTCATTAGCAAAAGGTAGCATGATAACACAATTTTCCCAACTGAGTTCAAACATTATAATAAAATGTTAAAACTTCCAAAAGGGGTTTATGGAAATTGTTGATTGGTTTTATCTATAAACCAAACAACAAAACAAGAAACTTGAAAAGCAACCAACAAGTTGCATTGTTGTAGTCCATCAGAACTCAATGTTCAACCATTTAGTGTAGTAGACACAGGTTTTCGGAGATATAATTCCATCAGGTGTACATACACTAATCCTAGGGCAAGCACCACATGGAATCGAAGCCATTGGTCCTATTGTTTTCGGACCTGAAGTATCTCCAACTGCAATTCTGTAACAAATAGACCCAATAGGAATAGAATGATACTCTCCCAAACCAGTACTCTTTACCTCTATAATGGCATCGTCCAAAACCATAGAGTTCAATATTTCACCGACTTGTTGACTTGTGCAGCACTCAACAACTTTCCGTTTCTTCAAAAAGTCGTGGATCCCCTCCACAGTAGCAACTTTCATCATCCCTATAACCTTAAGGCACGTCTCTCTAAGAACAGTGATGAATTCCTTGTCAAGTTTTCCCTCGGAATACCATGCTCCACCAGTAAGTTCCTCGGAAGGTTCATACTCAACAGCCATGTAATGCTTCTTTGCCTTATTTTGGATAGTAGGGACTTTTTTAATCAAATTCTTCTTCACCAATGAAGTTAGGCATTTATCGACAAGAGCTGGTGCAATGTTTGCCTCTTTTTTCACATCTGCTACCCACACACCCAGATTTTTTTTACTTTTGACCACATTGAGCACTACAAGCTCAGCATCTACAAGTCCCTGAGTAGATGAATCCGGTCTTTTCCGCTTCATGGCGGCTGCTTCACTTGATCGGCTCATCTCTCTGAGCACAAGAAGAGTAAATTAAAACAAGCCCGACACATCCATAATCTCTTAAACTTGCAATTGATACACATTGCAGTTCGAAATTTATACTTGCAAATTCAACATTTGTATATAGTCCGCCTTAAAATTGCAATTGGAACAAATCATAATTCAAGTGTTTGAATGAAATTTATACTCGCAAATGAGTTGTATAGATTACGCCTAAAAATAAACGTGGAAGAAGGGAGTAAACAAATTAGAACAGAAAGATATAAAAGAGAGAGACTTACAGGGAGTGACGGAAGAGGAGTCGCCGACTCTAAATTGCTGATGCCGTCGCCGGTCGGAGGAGTTTGCACAGCACAAACTACTGGTAGATTGTGGGTAATTTTGAACGGGGGAGAGAGAGAGAGAGGGGGTTCAGGGGAGTTAATTTGGGGTTTTGATACTTTCAATTTGGGTTTGATCTTGGAACGGTTCATTTAGTGTAGCCCTAATTATCTTTGGGTTATTGCACGTATGCCTATTAAATAACTTTGGAAACCCAGTTTCATTTTTATTTCATGATTTGAAATTATGAGATTAAATTAACGTTTTGAATTTTTCTCCAAAAAGCTTAATTTGAGAATTTCATACTTTTTAAATACAAAATTGACCCATAAGTTTATATTCTTTTAATAAAAAACTCACCTTTTTTATATCTACACAACTTTTTGTGAGAATATCAAAAGAGTGATGAAATATTTACAGAATATGAACATGATAATATTGATCAACAAAAGACTTATAATAAAGAGTAATACACTAGAACTCACGTTCAATTTACTTTTATTTTATTTTATTGAATTGAAGTCCTAAAGTTGGATATTCCCAACTTTTAACTTTTTGCTTATAATCTACTTGAAAAAAGTCAATCCAAACATGAGTTGTAGGTAATCCACGAGTCTCTGAAGTTACAGTTTCACAAGCTACCATGGTTTGTTACATATATTTTACAAGACAAGTCCAAAAAAATGAAAACAAGATAAAAGAAAAGATGGTATTCATTCTGTCCCCCAACTTTGTCCTCACCAAGAATTTTTTACATTCTATTTTGGCTTGTTGTTGGACAATGTAAGAGGTTGGTTTGAATCTTGTTGAGTCTTACAAGGACATCTTTCATACTGATTCTCTCTTGAGGTGATTCAGATGTACATTGTAAGGCCAATTCCATTACCAACTTAAAGCAAGTCTCTTTGAATGAAAACTGCTCATCCTGTCTTGAAAATAAATTAGCATCCACTACATCCATCACTCTATCGGGTAATGATTCAAACACCCATCTCTTCAAGCTGAGTTCTCCAACGAAAAGATCGTCCATGGGCTTCTTTCTTGTAAAGGTTTCCATTAACATGATACCATAGCTGTAAACATCTCCCATGGTTGACACTAAGCCTTCTGATCCATATTCTGCAAACATACGCCATATATTTATCTTCTTAATCAATAGCAAAATGAATCGTGTTGTTTCTTAACTACACAATGAGACATATTAACATAAGAAAGACTTGATAACAGTTGTATACCTGGTGCCATGTAGCCAATAGTGCCTAACGTCTTCGTTTGTGCTATCAATTTATCAGCTGTCATAAGTTTGGATATACCAAAGTCACTGACTCTTGCAACCATGTCTCCATCCAAAAGTATGTTACTTGGTTTTAGATCACAATGTACAACAACAAAAGAATGACCTTCATGTAAATATTCCATTGCAGAAGCCACATCAATCATGACCCTCAATCTTTGGTTTAAATCCAAAAAGTTGTTGTGAGAGTAAAGCCAAGCATCAAGGTTTCCATTTGGCATGTACTTTAGAACCAATGCTTTAAAATCAAGATTAGCACAACTACTTATCACCTCAACAAGATTTCTATGGCGAATGTTACGCAAAACCTCACACTCCAAATCAAATCTTCTAAATGCATCTTGTACTTCTGTGTTGAAAACCTTTACAGCAACAATTATTCCATCTTGGAGTGTTCCTTTGTACACTAGACCAAGACCTCCCCTGCCAATCAAGTTGACTTCATCAAAGTTGTTTGTCCCTCGAACAACTTCATAGTAAGAGATCCTCTGATGGGATTGACCAATCAAATCTGGTATAGGAAGTTGCCTGCTTCTTTTTCGGTATTTCAGAAACCAAACCATGAAAATAGTTGTGACTACTAATGCTACTGCAACTGATGCAAGAACAAAAGTTAAAGCCCTCCTTTTGTTTTTTCTTTTCATGCCACTAGTTCTGCATTCCGCCACATTGAATTGAGACGGTCCACACAATTCAGCGTTCCCCATGAAAGATTCAGCTGTCAAATTTGCAAAAGGTCCTCCATTTGGAATCTTACCAGTGAGTGCATTGAAAGACACATTAAGATAGCTAAGTTGTTTAAGATGCACCAGAGACTCGGGGATCATACCTGAAAGGTTATTTCCGGATAAATCCAAGTATGCAAGAGCAACCAAGTCTCCGAATGATTGAGGTATAAGACCTTCAAAATTATTCATCGATAGAGAAAGAATTACCAAATTCTGTAGTTGTCCCATTGTGCTTGGAATTTCTCCTGAGAATTGATTTCTTGATAAATTTAAATTGCTGAGACTCCTCAAACTTCCTATTCCTAAAGGTAGAGAACCATTGAGAAAATTGGAGGACAAACTCAGAGTTGATATACCGATGTTACTCCAAAAAGTTGGAGGAATATTGGAACTCAATGCATTGGAATCTAAAAAGAGTTCTCTTAAAGAAGAAAGATTTCCCAAACAACTTGGTATCTCACCTGAAAGCTGATTTTCTTTCAAGGCAAGTAGAAATAAGACCTCCATATTGCATAAGCTTTCTGGTATGGTACCATTTATTTTATTTTTCCAAAGTGACAACTTTTGCAATTTCCTCATGTTTCCAAATTCATGAGGAATTGAACCACTCAAACCATTCTCTCCAATGCCTAACCACACCAAGTTACTCAAGTTACTGATTTCAACAGGCATTTCACCTGTGATGTAGTTTCCAGAGGCGATGAATACGTCAAGAGAATCAGACCAATTACTGAAGGCTAAGGACTTCGGAAAATTTCCTCTGAATGCATTATATCCTAGTTGTATACGCTTCAAGTGCTTGCAGCTCGATAGGGAAGTAAGGAAACCTAATTCCCTTGTGGAAGGATCATTTGTTAGTTGATTCCACTGCAAGTTGATCACTTCAAGCTGCTGTAAATTTCCAAGATTCATTGGCACATCCCCGCTAAGAAAATTGTGGCCCAAATCAAGGAAAGTGAGCTTAGAAACATTTGAAATGGAGCTAGGAATTGTCCCACTAAACTAGTTCAACCCAAGATAAAGGCCATTAAGATTTGGAAAGTTATGGGAAAAGTTAGAAGGTAGAGTTCCAGAAAGCTCATTAGCTGCAAGCGCGATCATTTCTAACCCAGAAATGTTATAGAGAGAGCTAGGAATTTGACCTGATATATTGTTTAAACCAATATATATTTCTTTCAGATTAAAAGTTCTGCAAATTCTGTAGGAATGCTTCCACGAAGATTATTAGCACCAATATCTATCATCACCAAAGTCGACAAATTCCCCATAGTAGGTGGAAGAGTTCCGACCAATTCATTATTTCGAAAACTTAGATGTTGAATTGCTCGAAGATTCTGAATTTCACTTGGTATATTTCCTGAAAGTTATATCACATTTTTGGAGTTGTTAGACACTTAAGAACCAAGTTCTTATCTTGTAATATAAGGAGAAATAGATCAAACAGACAGGCAATGCACACACGGGCATATTTAGTGTTTTGTCAGCAAAACTGATAGTAAGATTGATATCAGTGTAGACATCCGATACTATAATCTCATTCCAACACAAGAACCTTACAAAATCTGGTGGTCATTTAATCTTCCGCCATTTGACTTTGGAAAGTCCTATGAACCAGCAACTTTCACTAAAGCATTTGCATTTCTGTTTTAAGAAAAAGATCTTAAAGAGCCAAATTAGTTTAAGATTACAAGTTTAAAAATCTTCTTCAATTTCTTAAACTCCGTGTCAAGTCAAAACCAGATAAACAAATTGAAACGGAGGGAGTATTACTTTTCTGAGGTTGTCACATGGACATATATATGGCCTATATTGAAAATGATTGTTTCAATAAGGGGTTGCTCTAGCAATGTAGTTATAGAAGAGGATCCCAGGTTGTTAGTTGATGGTTGCTCTTATGGTCTTTTTAAAACATTCTATATTCGTAAAACGCTCCATATATATAGAGTTACCTGTCAATTTATTCCATCCAAGAAACATATCTTGAAGCTTTGACATGTTCCCCATTTCTCGGGGTAAATTTCCTATTAATTAAGATACAATATCAGGAAAAAATACAATGATCAATTCAAGAAGAAGGAAAAAAAAAGGAAATGAGAAGTACAAGTTAGTTAATTACCTGTGAATCTGTTGTAAGACAAGGACAGAGCTACAAGTTGGGTGCATTTATCTAAACGACTCGGAAGTTCACCCACTAAGCCATTTTTACCCACAAATAAATATTGCAGCAATGGGAGATTACTGCACATGTCATTGGGCAAATTCCCACTTAGATCATTCAAATTCAAATCAATGATCTTTAAAGAAGAGATATTGAAGATAGACGATGGAACATATCCATATAGGTCATTTTCAGAAAGATCCAGCACTTCAAGTCTCGAGAGAAATCCAAGGCTTTGTGGGATTTCACCAGTGAGATTATTCATTTGCAAGGACAAGTACTTGAGTCTCGTTAGACGTCCAAGTTCATTGGGAATTACACCATTAAAAGTGTTATTGCCAAAATCCAAGAAACTAAGGAAGGAAAGGTTCCCTATTTCTTTCGGAATGGACCCTCTTAATCTTAGACTCTTGAGGTTTAGTGAGACAACTCTATGATGCCGTGTGCTACAGGAAACACCAATCCAACTGCAAACTTCAGTCCCTTGTGTCCAGTTTTTTGAAAGAGTTTCATCAGGGTCAGTGGTTATTTGTGCTATGAAGACTAACAGAGCTGATTCATCAGTAAAGTTTGTCCTTGAAGCAGATATATTGATGCAGTAGATTAGTAAAAGGAGGCCCGTCATCACGGCCCTTGCCATCATTATTTTTTTAAGAACCAAAGTATTTGATAGGGGTATGAAGGAGATTAAAATGTAAAAGCAGAAAAGAAGTTCTTAATATGCATTTCCTCCTTTCAAGTATCCAACTTTATATAATGGGCTCGCTTGGATACAATCGCCTCTTGTGTAATCCGGTTAAAACATCTTGACTTTGAATGTTAAAGGGATAAAACTCAAATATGCCATTGAACTTAACAAAATGGCCTATCTATGCCACTCATTATAGTTGGACATAAACATGCCACCGACGTTACCATTTTGTCCATATATTCCATTACCTGCTACTATCAGATTTTGCTATGTGGCATTATCTAAACCCTTCATTACTTCCCACCGCCACCCCTCTCACATTGTCACCCCCTTTTACGAGTGACATATGCTATCCATTTCGTTAATTGCAGTGGCATATTTGAGCCTTCTCCCAAGGTCCCATCACATCCCAACCACTATAACACCGCAAAGTTCAACATGAAAAGACATACATACTCTTCATTCACACGCTCATATGTACTTCCACAACCAGCTACACCTCATTAGTGTACTCTCTTTTAAACCTGTCTTATTAAAAAAACATTTTTTCTGTCCTTTTCCCAAGCCACCGCAACATCCAATTGCTGTAACACCTCAAATTCTACCATGAAAACACATACATACTCTTAATTCACACACTCGTATGTACTTTCCATATCCAGATATACCTCATTAGTGTACTCTCTTTTAAGCTCGTCGTTTTTTCTTTTTCTTTATTCTGAAACAAATTATATGTCCTTTTCCCAAGCCACCACCACGTCCCAACCACTATAACACCCCAAATTCCACCATGAAAATTCATATATACTCATAATTCACACACACAAATGTACTTACATACCAGCTACATCTCATTAGTGGACTCATTTTTATGCCCGTCTTTTTTTTTTTTCTTACACAAATTTGTGTTTTTCTTAAATCTTTTTATGAGCCGTAAAGTACGTTAAATTTGTGAATGATGTAGAATAGGATAAGATTCATAATCCAATTAAATAAGAGAGTATAGTTTTTCCATATAAAATAATTGTGTTATAGTATAAGCCTATAAGGAACAAACTTGTCCTTATAAGTTTGTTATATTTATTACATAAAATCAGAAACTACAGACGCTTAAATAGGAATATATATGATTCAAAAAGGTTGAATGTCATGCATCAAATGATAAATAGAAAAATAACATTGAACTTAACAAAATGGTAACAAATGCCACTCGTAAAAGGGGTCAAAGGGGAGGGAACCGGTAAGTAATAAAAGGTTTAGATAATGTAATATTAGGGGTCCATTAGTGGGTAATGACATATGTAGCCCAAAATGGTAACGTTGATGGCATTTCTATGCCCAACTATTACCGAGTGACATGGCTAGGCCATTTCACTAAGTTTGCTGGCATATTTGAGCTTTTTTTGAATGTTCAATATTACAAGTTACAATCTTAAGAGGTGTCAAAAAGAAACTGAAAAATCAAATCACCAATAATGTCTATATATTGCCTTTGCAGAATAGTGCAAGTAGATATTTTTCTCTAGTATACGTAAGATGAAGGTAATGGATCTGAAATAATATAGCAGGATAAAGGTTATTCAATAGCTTATCGTTCTATCACCATCCTTATAGAGGCAACTTGTTAGATCCAAGTTTAGCCAGTGTATTTATGGTATATGTAAAGTCAAACTCTATAACATGTAGGCCATATGTACTTCAACTCAATATATAAGCTCTACTCAGGTGGAAATTAGATGGAGGCCATTAAAAATTGACAGTGACAGAGCAAATTGATAAAGTCTTAATTAATTTTGTCTAAAGTCCTGATGACACAATCTGATTATTTGTGAAATTATTGAAGTGCAGTTGTTATAATCTCATAACTAAGCTGACTAGAAATTCTGAACTCTACATAAAGTCTGTTGTTAGGCCAATAATAACGGTTTTCTAAGAAAAGAGAAGTTCAAGTTGGGAATGACTTTTTGCGATATTACAGGACAAACCAAGTTAATTAATACCTGTATCGGTGATGAAAGTCGTAGCTACTCAAACTGGAGTTGGTATTTAGAGGATGTGTCAATGTCTTTGTAGATATGTAGTTTGTCATCTTAAACAACAACTTGTAGACAAGAATGAATTATAATTGTGCAACAGTCAAAACTCTAACTGAAAATAAAAAATTGTAGAATTAGCTGCCAATTATACCAAACACCATCCCTCAATGAAATTCCAAATATCTCTCTTATTATATAAAAATAAATATTTGTACCTTTTAAACAAATCTGAAACTTTAAAATGAGTATTTGCTACTATTTCTATGAACTTGACTTAACAGTTAGCAGCTTAGCATACATTGCAGAATACATAGTTTGTAGAGGCAGAAATTAAAGTAAAACGCAGGAATTACCTCAATGGCGATCACGCAGGGATGTTTATTTGAGATCGTAACTCTGAAATAAACATTGACCAGTGCACACCACTCGCCGAGTGGCTCTTTCTTCATTGTAGATATTGTACCGCCGACAAGACTGTGTACAATCCCTTTTTTACCCGCCCATGGCAGTGCACAGTGCACTGCAATGCCCAGTTCTAGTGCGTTTGACATCACAGATTCCCAATTTACATAATTTCAAAAACCCAGCAGATTCTACAGCAAAAATACCAACAGAGGAGAGACGATTTTAACTTGAAAAATGGATCCAATTTGACTTGAAAATGGGTCAAATTTGAGGATTGATCTCCTCAACTCTTAAATTGAGCTAAGATTCAATTATGTTTAAAGAATTTAATTTTCCGTTATAAGATCTTGATTAATTTTCATCTCAATTTGAGTCAATACGAATGACTCTTGAGGCAAAGGTAGGTGAAAATTTTATTTTTTAAAACTTTTTCTTAGATTGAATTAGAGCAAATAACATAAATGGTCCCTAAACTATCCTAGTAGGTCTAAAATAGTCCCTTAACTATACAGTTGCCGGATATGGTCCTTTAACTATTCACCCTTTTGTCAAGTTTGGTTTCCATCCACTTTTTTTAAACAACTGTTAGTTAACACCGTTAAGTCAATCTGTTAAGTCAATCTATCGGTATACAACCATCCAAACAAAGTGTAAATCCCAACGGAAAGAAGAATATGAGTTAATGATACTGATCTCCCCACGCCTCTGTTTCTTGCTTTTCTGTGAGGATAAGACAATTAAGAAGAAGAAGAACCAAAACGAAAGATTGAGACAAATAAAGCACCAAATTCGATAGAATCCATGGCGATGGGAAGTGGGTTTAACCAAGAAACTAGAACTAGAGCATTTTTCATGGCCACACTGCTCATTTGGGTTTTCTCAGTTTTGTGGGAAATACTAATTAACAAGAGCAAGGAACTGTTCCCAATCGTTCTGGGTTTCATTTTCTACCAATCGGCCAATTGGGTCATCCCCAAATTGCTGCGAAATCGCGATCCCTTATTTGTCAACACTTGTGTATCTCTCCTCCATTCATCCACTACATCTGCTTCAGTGCTCTTCATTTTGATCAATCAGTCGATGATTTCAAATGGGGTAAATGTAAATCAGATGTTTGAACATTCACAACTTGTTGAACATACATGGCCATGGGCATTTACAACTTTATGCTTTTCGTGTGGTTATTTTGCTTATGATCAATTGGATATGATCCTAAATCGATTGACTTAACAGATTGACTTAACGGTATTAATTAACTGTTTTTTTAAAAAGTGAATGGAAACCAAACTTGACAAAAGGGTGGATAGTTAAAGGACCATATCCGTCAACTGTATAGTTAAGGGACTATTTTAAACCTACTAGAATAGTTTAGGGACCATTTATGTCATTTGCTTGATTGATTTAAGTAGGATTATAGGTTGGTTGGCTATCTAAGCTTTCATCTGGTTGATTGAGGGTTAATACATCTGATATATTTTGTGCCGTAACATACATATACACATAATATGCATTGTGTTATAAGATAAATATATACACAATATACTATGTTATAAACTAGTTATCTGTACAATATACTTGATGCCCAAGTATAGAGTCCATTTGGATTGACTTAAATTTTTTAAATTTTAAATCAATAATTAAAAAGTCAAACTTAAATAACTTTTACGTTAAAAATAAAAAGTTGATATAGACCTATTTTTTATTTTTATTTTTTTAAAATTATTTTAAACTTATTTAAAGTTATTTTTAACCTTATCAAATACTTCAAAAAGCTAAAAATGGCTTAAAAATAAAAATTTTAAGTCAATCCAAATAGGCTCATATACATCTATATATATAGCTATTTTTGTAACAAAGAAAAAAAGACAAGAACAAATGAAAAAGAAAAAAATAATACACGTGTTATTTTTTCTCATCTATATTTCTTTCTTAATTTTAGTACATTATCTATCTAACTATATTATATAACATACAGAGAAAATGACCAAAATTGTCCTTGATGTATGGGACTTGAACATTCTTGGTCCTTTATATATATTACCTTACTAAAATAGTGCTTAATGTATATAAAAATATGATCATTTTGGTCTTTAACCCTAAAACTAACTATACAAGTGATATTTTTTGTTAAACTTAACGGTGGGTCCCACAAAATTGCCACATGACAAACCCCTTCTCCCTCGATCTTCTCTCTTCTTGCTGCAACTTTCAATTTATTTATTTTTCTCTCCATTACCTCCTTCTTCTTCTTTTCTAAACCAAATTTTACCAGAAAAAATAATAATTTGACACACAAAAATCTCTTTAAATTTCAAAGAATATTTTAAGATTCTATTTTCCACCTTTATCCATTACGTTTTCGCCCTTTAATGTCAACAACGGAATAAAGAATTAATACATAAAAAAGTTATTAATCTTAAAAATGACAAAATTAGAAAAAAACTATTTTCTTTTCATAGATCTCTTCAACAAGAGAGAATACTTGTTTTAAACTTGAAAAGAGTTTACTTATGAAGATCTCGTAAAAGAGAAATGGAGTGTTTTATCTAATTTACGTAGTTCATATTTATTTTAATGGATCATTTTTTTCTTTTGTCTAAAATGGGAGTTGCTGGGAATTATTATTTCAGAGGGAAACTAACAAATGAGTGTAGTGTGTATATATTTTTTTTTACAAGAATATGACAAGTGGGTGAACTGAAAATGGAGCATGGCCTCTAATGGTGGTAAAAGAAAGAAGACCAAAATAGTCACCTGTTAAGTTTAACATAAATTTTTACTTCTATGGTTAGTTTTAGATTAAGGACCAAAGTAGTAATCTTTTTCTATACATTAAGGACTATTTCAATAACATAATATATACAGAGGACTAAAAATCTCGAGTCCTTATATATCAAGACCATTTTGGTCGTTTTCTCTATAACATACACGTCAAATTTTAATATTTTCCCATTTAAAAAACTTTTTAAGTCAACAAACGTGACATGAATTGACAACCCCGCGCGCGGGGAGGATAGGGTGGAGTGGGGAGTGGAGGGAGGACTAGAGTGTCAACAGAGAGTGTAAAATGTAAAATCGAGAGAGATCAGATCAAATTGAATATGGAAGAAGAAGAGGAGGTGATGGCGCTCACAACTTGTAGAGATCGAAGGAGCTTCCATGTCCGTCCCAATTCCGTATTGCGAAAAATCAAAGGTTTTTTTTCTATCAATAACTTCGAATGATATGTGAGGTTTCACCTTTCAAACCAGCATGCTTTTCTGGTTCTACACTTTCAAATTACCGGAATCCTCTGTATTTTCTGGTTTAGATTTTAGGATTTTGCTTAAATTTCTCAAAAATTCACTGTGAAATTACTTAACAAAGTAACTTTAATAGTGTTTGTATCAGCAAAAATATGATGGTGAGCTTTGAGAATTTCCACCGAACACAAATTTCTTGTTACTAATCAGTAATTTATCTTAAAACTCATGTCAAGTCATATTTTTGGTGATTGGAAGGCTAAAGTGACGTTGTAAGAGGAAACTCATAGGTAGAGTGACTTTGTTGATACGAAAATAACTTAAGTGACCTTACTAAGTAATTTCACATAATTGAGTGAGAAATTTACTCTGGATTAAGATTCTGTATGATCACGGAGTGTTTTCGATTAGAGACACTCTATTTGTGCTTTAAATACATTTCCGCTATATTTACGTGATCAGAGGAGTTATGCGCAATGCATTGATGAGAATAGAGGCAAAAGACCATACACTTTAATGGTAAGGTAAGGGATATGTTTCATGTTTGTTGCTTTTGTGCTTTACATGCCCGAGAGGCTTGAAAATGTTGTAGCCATATAGTTTCACTAGCACCATTAGTCAGTATTAGATGACCTTTTCAAGGGTAACTCGAAAACAGAACGAAGCACTTAGCATTACCAACTAGGCTTTGGAAGGTATATTTAGACTGGTGGAGGGATCGAGGTATTGAATTCTGCTATAGGTCTCAGCAAAACTTTATGGTTTATTTTCAAGCACTAACTTGATTCTTATTTACCGACGATCCAAGGTTATTATTAGGAATTAGGAAAGTCTAGGTGATGCCAAGAAAGTGGTGTCAGAAATGCAATGACTCAGAAAAATATCATGTGATTTAGTGATCTGCTTATTCAAATTCTATGTGTAGTTTATTTTCATTCCATAATAATCATGTCATAATGTGATCTTACTTATTTAAGTTCTAAGTTTACACTTTTTAATAAATATCTGACTAAGCATAAATTTTACCAAGCTCAGAAAAAAAGCAGTGAGACTATGATAAATCTTCGATGATAACATTTTATTGATTGATGCTTCAGACAAGGAAAAAAAAACAAGAAGAAAAATAATATACCTACATAAATAATTATTACGTATAAAGAAGAACAAACACCAAACGAACTTTCTAAAATAATTGAAACGGAATATTAATCTCTTAGTTCTATGTACTAGCCCAACCTTTTGTGCCTGTGAACACAATGTGACAAATCCACTATAGATCCATTTAGTTTGTCACAGCATTCTGCAGAAATTGAGTTAGGATCTTCTTGAGTCGCAGAGTAATATCTTCCATGCAGATTCTCTCTTCCGGCAGATCATTTGTGCATTCAAGAGCTAATTCCATGATTGATTTGAAGCATCTCTCTTTAGAAGTAAAATTTTCTTCGTCCAGTGAAAATAGATTAATGTCCACTACATCCACCAATCGGTTTGGTAATGATTGGCATATCCATCTTTTCAAGGTGAAGTCTCCAACGAATAGATCATCCACGGGGCTCTTTCTTGTAAAAGTCTCCATTAACAAAATACCAAAGCTATAAACATCTCCCTTGGTTGATACTTTGCCTTTTGATCCATACTCTGCAAAAAAAATCACGCAATCATTAGTGAAAATAATTAACTTCATTTAAAATCTTCAAATGAACTTGATAATAACATTTACCTGGTGCCATGTAGCCAATAGTACCCAAAGTCTTGGTATGTGCTATTAGCGTCTCAGCTGTTAGAAGTTTGGATATCCCAAAGTCACTCACTTTTGCCACCATATCTCCATCCAAAAGTATGTTACTTGGTTTCAAATCACAATGGATGACTACAAACAAATGACCTCCATGTAAATACTCCACAGCAGAAGCCACATCAATCATCACCTTTAGTCTTTGAGTTATATCCAAAAATTTGTCAGTAGAGTGAAGCCAACATTCGAGATTTTCATTGGGCATGTACTCTAGCACCAACACTTTATAATCAAAATTGGCACAACTACTTATCACCTTAACAAGGTTTCTGTGTCGAATGCTACGTAAAACTTGACACTCCACTTCAAAACTCCTAAATGCGTGTTGCAGTTCTGTATTGAATACCTTTATTGCGACAACCATTCCATCTGCTAGTGTCCCTTTGTACACCAAACCAAGGCTCCCCCTTCCAATCAAGTTTGCTTCATCAAAGTTGTTTGTCCCTTGAGAAATATCATAGTACGAAATCCTCTTATGTACCTGACCAAATGTATCAACTAGAGGAAGTTCCGTACTCCTTTTTTGGCATTTCAGAAACCAAATGATGAAAATGGTTGTGACTACAACTCCTGAGGAAACTGATGCAAGAACAGAAGTTAAGACTCTACTCTTTCTTTTTCTTTCAAGACTTGTGACTCTGCATTGCATCACATGGAAGCGTGATGATCCACATAATGCAGGGTTACCCATGAATGATTCAGCTGTAAAATTTACGAATGGCCCTCCATCTGGAATTTCACCCATGAGCCCATTGAACGATACATTGAAATACATGAGATGTTCAAGATTCCTCAAGGACTTGGGGATCATGCCTGATAGATTGTTGCTAGATAGATCCAAGTGTTCCAATGAAATCAAATCTTCAAATAGTTCAGGTATGGAACCATCTAACATATTCTTTGACAATGAAAGGCTAACCAAATTTTGTAGTTGGCCAATTGTGCTAGGAATCTGACCAGAGAACTGATTACCATGTAAATGTAATATCCGCAAACTCCTTAAATTCCCCATTTCTACTGCAAGAGACCCATTCAGCAAATTGGAGGACAAAGTGAGAATTGAAATATCTCTGTTCCTCCAAAAAGTTGATGGAATATGGGAAATTAGTGCATTGGAATCTAAGTAGAGTTCTCTTAAAGAAGAAAGATTTCCAAAACAACTTGGTAATTCGCCAGAAAGTTGATTTTTCCCCAAGATAATTTGGTACAAGTTTTCCATGTTACACAAGCTAGTTGGTATAATTCCATCTAAATTGTTTTTCTCCAGGCTAAATCTTTTCAAATTCCTCAAGTTCCCCAAATCTGGAGGAATAGATCCTATAAGCTTATTGTCTCCCAAGGTTAACCACTCCAGGTTCCTAAAGTTACTGATGTTAGTTGGTATTTTTCCTGTGATACCACTTTGAAGGGCAATGAAATATTCAAGGGAAAAGGACCAGTTTCCTGAACCTAAAGATTTTGGAAGACTTCCATTAAATTGATTACCTCCTATTTGAACGGTTTTCAAATACTTGCAATTAGATAATGAACTCAGGAAACTTAACTCGCCTGTAGATTGATCATTCGTCAATTGGTTTACTTGCAAGTTGATGAATTGAAGCTGTTGTAGATTTCCAAGATTCATAGGTACAGGTCCACTAAACAGATTGCGACCAAAATCAAGTTGGATAAGCTTGGTGGAATTCACAATCGAGGTAGGAATCAGCCCGGTGAACTGGTTTTCCCCAAGGTAAAGGCCTTCAAGATTTGGAAGAGTATGGCCTATGTTTGGGGGAAGTGTTCCTGAAAGTTCATTTGCTACAAATGAAATCTTTTTTAGTCCGGAAATGTTGTACATACGCCTTGGAACTTCACCTGATAATCTGTTTGGACCAAGATACACTTCTTTCAAATTTACAAGATGTTCAAACTCCTGAGGAAAGCCACCATATAGACTGTTGTCACCTAGGTCTATCATCTCTAGATTTGACAAATTTCCAATAGATGGTGGAAGACTTCCCACCAAATTGTTCCGTCGTAGACTTAATCTTCGAATTGCTGATAGGTTATCAATTTCACTTGGTATATGCCCTGTAAAATATATGTCGAATTGTGTGGTTACTACACTGAAATGTCCAATACTGTATAACAGCTTTACAGTCACTAAGTTACTATAAATAACAGGAAACTGTTAGTTGTATGCCTTTTAAATAGTTCAGCAATCCTCGCAATCTGTTTTAACGTCCTCTTGAAGATGGGACTAAATGGATCAACATGGATAATGAGGATTCATATCACAAACTAGCATTGAACCGATGTAGTAGTTCCTGTTGTTGTTTGAAAATGAAGAACAAAGAGCTATACTAACATTTTCTGCTACTACCCTTTGAAATGCAAATACTAATTTCATATAAATGACTTGAAGTGCAAGTTTGGAAATGTCAAAGATCTCTAGTGCTACGAGGTGAGAAGTCCAGCAATAAATGCAGTTGTAGGCAGATTCAGTTAAACTAGAACATTATAAGTACCTGTTATGTTATTCCATCCAAGAAATAGATGTTGAAGTTTTGTCAAGTTCCACATGTCTCTAGGCAAGTTTCCTGTAATAGACGTTACAATAAGTTATACCTCTCAATAGCCTATCATTGTTTTCACTAAAAATTGTTGCAATCTTTATTGTCAATATGAACCAAAAGTAGCAGAAAAAGAAATTGGTTCAGTATTTTTACCTGTGAACTGGTTATATGACAAGGACAAGTATGTAAGCTCTTTGCATTTGTCTAAGTTGCTTGGTAGTTGGCCAGAGAGTTGATTTCTTGCTATTTGTAAGCCCTCCAGCCGCGGAAGATTATGGCAAATGTCATTCGGCAAAGTCCCAGACAGTGCATTATAAATCAAAGTGATGACCTTCAAAGAAGAGACATTGAAGATAGACGAAGGAACAGATCCAAGGAGATCATTTTCAGAAAGATCAAGTGATTCGAGCCTTCTCAGTAATCCTAGACTTGCTGGAATTTGACCTGTGAGATTATTCATTGACAAGGACAAGTACTTTAGCCTCCTCAAATAGCCGAGTTCATCAGGGATTTCGCCGTGGATGCTGTTGTTGCCAAGGTCCAGGAAACTAAGAAATGAGAGGTTCCCAATTTCTGTGGCGATTGAACCTCTTAGTCTGAGGCCGTTGAGGTCTAGTGATGTCACTCTTTGATGCCTTATACTGCAAGATATGCCTATCCAATTGCAAACGTGAGTCCCTTTTGTCCAGTTTTTCGACAACATTCCATTTGGATCTGAAGTTATATGAGCTTTGAAAGCTAAAAGAGCAGCCTCATCAGTTGAAATGTTTGATGCATTAGTATCCAAAAGGTACGTTAACAAAACTAGCAATTCTATAATAATAGTCATGGAAACCATTTTGTGCAACTTCTCTAGCAGCTATTTGTGTGGGGAATTTATTAGTGCCTGAGTTTTTTTTGTTTTTCAAATGACATCTATATACTTCTGTAATTAAAGGCAATGAGGATATCATGTATTAGCACTGGAATATAGAATCTAGAGTTCAATGTCAATGATCAAAATATATACGTAATATGTTTGAGACATTCTTTTTTTTTTTAATTGAATTTTGCTGAACTTGACTGCAATTCATTGCTAAAGGGAAATCATTGGTTGTGGGATTCTGTAGTGATAGTTAATAGTTTACTTTGATTTATATGCCTTATATATTCATATTATTCAAGAATATTAAAGAATAAAATCACGATATAATGTCATCATCCAAATGTATATAACCTCCGTCGAATAGATGCTTGACAAAAGAATGTGTAGTATTACGGTCAAATTGGCGAATCTAACATGTACTGTATGGGTTTATGTGAATTTAGTAGCTTTTGTCCCTACCTATTAAGGAATTCACTAAAGATATACAAATATTTCGTTATGACCCCAGTTATTATTGTATAGTATTATCTTGCAATCTCGATAAGAATTCATGAATTTCAAATCTTGAATCTCACTTGTGATTAACATCATTCATAATGGGAGGAAATGGTAAAAAGGAAGTGAGGTTGACAAGATCTCAAGACTGTTTCTTAATTTGACGAAAATTTTGTAATCAGAAACTTGAATTAGTAAATTGCATGGCATCACTATACACGTGTCAGTCTATTGTTTAGAAAACATTTAATCAAAGAATTTAAGTTATAATATTTATTATCCATGATAATCTTGAGAAAGATTTGCTGTATCTCTCTGATGAAATAGATATTGGAGTTTCCCAATTTTATATTAATTAGCTTATTCTAACTGCTAGTGCAGAATCTGCAGATAGTCAATATTCATTTATATATATAAAATAGAAAAAAGTATCGATTATTAGTTTCATCCTCGAACTATTTATAGTTTTAAAAACATCATTTACTTGATTAACTGAATTTAAATACACCTTTGATCTTACAACATGAGTGAAATACACCCCTAATTTATAGCCAAGTTTAGGGGTATTTTCAACACTTCTCTCGTCTTTTTATTAAAAGCCCATGTTTCTACAAGAGTTTGAGACCACTTGCTATGTCATGTGGCAAATAAGGGGTGTATCTAAGTTTGGTTAGTCATGTAGAGGAGTGCTTTTAAGGCTGTCAATAATTCAGGAATGAAACTAATAAATTATGCCAAATTTAGAAGTATTTTCAATACTTCTCTCTATAAAATATAAAAAAGGTCAAAAGAAATCTGCATGGCTTATGTTGTAATTTGAACTTTGAAAGAGTCTACCTTTATTGGGAAAGTCATCATGTGCAATTCATGTATGCTTCCTAATTGGGGATTCAAAGTCAATCTTGAAAAAATCTCTAAACTATTACCATCATTTGAAGAATTTTATATATGAAGTACTATTGAGTGTTGACAAAAGCCTTAAACTACCATATTTCATATTAAAATATCTTTCGGAGGAATATGACATGTCATGTGAATATTATGTTTGACAATCTCAATTTCAGAGAGTTCCAAGTGGTAGTACACGTAGGTTTTAGAAAAACTCTAAACTTTTGCTTCTTTCATATCTAAAATTATCAGGTGCCCCTGAATTATACCATGAAATTATTGTGCTAGATTAATAAAAATAAAAAAGAATTTAAAATAATAAAAATAAAAATATATTAAAATGAACAAAAATAAAAGGAAGAAATTAAAAAGTAATCAGCTTGTAATTACACCATGTAGTTACCCGCAATTCACAACCTCCCATACGAATTGGAGAGTGTAATTACACTATGTCAATTACACCCAATTACCTGCTAATCAGGTAATTACATGGCGAACCAAACTAGACAGACAATATAATTACACCCAATTACACCAAATCCAAATTACCACCCTGATTTTTCTTTCAATACTAATGAAAAGCATTCCACATTAAGAAAAAGTGATATATTAAGATAGAGTTGTTTGACGATTGTCCTTGATTTAGATAAAAATCAATGAAATTGATATATCCATCTCTTCAAGCACAGAGAATTGCTCTTCTCCTTCCTTTTTGAGCAATCCTTTCAGATTACGAAAGTTCCATATACTAAGTTTTCTCAGGGATGGAAACCATCTTCTTGTGGAGACATAATCCTCTTCAACATACTCCACCTCCCCAGACCCATTTTCTAACACTAAACTTTCTAGACAAGGCAAATCACCAAAGGGTGGTATGCGTGAGCAGTTTTCGCAACCTTCAATTCTAATAGAGACGACTCTTTTCAAAACTGAGTGATTCATCCAGTCTGGGAGACGGAATCCTCTGAAGCCAATGATTGTTAAAGAAGTCAGATTGGGGTGTGGTTTCAGGGCTTTAACAACTTCTTCTGATTCATATCTACGTGGTTTGAGGGCTTCAAGCACTTCTGATTCATGAAAACAATTATACCAACTCATCCGTAAAGAGTTCAGATTTGCTTTTGCAGGCAGATAAGTTTGCCTCTGTATCCTTCTTCACTCTCTCAAGGTGTGTGATTGAAAATTAGGTTTCCTAGTTCACCAAGTTGAGAACATTTCCTCTCACCCACAGCAAAGCAACCAAGAGTCTTAAGGCATGTCAAAGATCCTATCCTTGGTGGCATACAAGTCAATCCAAGGCAATCATCAAGTAAAAGATTTCGGAGACTGCCAAGTTTACTTGTTAGTTTTCGCAAACAACAAAGTGAGGTGCAATCATGTAGATCAAGAGTCTGCAGATTTTGAAGCTTGCATAACTGCTTTGGAAGACTACGCATTGCATTGCCAGACAAGTCCACGTATCTTAAATGTACTAGATCTCCAATGGAAAACGGTAGCTGCTCAAGTTTTATGTAACTTAGATTAAGTACCCTCAACGAGACAATTATATGTTATTTAAAAGTGTTCAAAATATGTTATTTAATCATTTTGTGCATCATTGTACTTGTATATATGGAATTTTTTTCGATGAGGGGTGTCCAACTGACCACCATGTAGCTACACCACAGGTGATGATGCAGAATATTAGAAAGCAAATTTGGAAAGGAATATAAGTTGCTTTGAGAATTGGAACAATTATTTAACTTTCTTGCAAATTACTTGAGCCGTTTGACCATGAGAATTATTCACTTTTTTTCATTTTGGATGTGTTTGGTATGAAGGAAAATATTTAGTCATTTGTGCATTCAAGACCTAATTTCATATGACTGGTTTGAAGCATCTCTTTAGAAGTAAAATATTCATATACTGACCTAAAAATTGAGTTTGGATCTTGTTGGTCATGTTTTGATTTGGTAAAATTGAGGATCTATCATTTTTAATTTTGCAAAAAAAAAAGAGTCATGCTTGGCGTGAAGATTGTTCCATATCATGTGAAAGGGTCATATTAAAGTTTAAAGAATAACTAGTTACTACTATTGTTGACTAGTGAATCAACATCTTAGTATATTTCGATATGAACTATAATTTGTTCATTTATAGTAAATTTGAATAAAAATTTGAGAATTTTTGATAATTTTTACAATTTGTGTGTTTTCAGGTTTATGAAAAATAAAAATGCAACTTAAAAGGTTCAAATTACATGTCCATACAAAACTTTAACTTCATATCTATTTTATTTTGGATCATAATTTCATATTACAGACCTTATATAGCCAGTTTGGTTCTCTCTTTTTTTTTTCTGCTTAAAACTAAAATCAAATCAAATTTTGTCAGTATTTTTAAAGTTAAAAAATTATAATCAAACCAAACCAAAAGGTACCGATCTTTTTTCTTTGATTTGATTTGATTTTTCGTGAATACCGAAATCTTAAGCAACTTTGATCGTTGATTTGTTGTTATTGAGAGTCCGACGGTATCATTTTTTAAATTCCTCCTACATATATGCAACTTGCATTTTTTGTGAAATATAATCATTGTTAAAAATATTTAATGTTGAATTAACAAACATCCATCTTTATTGTATCACATTTTTTGTGACATGCGCCAAAATGAGAAAAACGACCTCTACAAAATGATTTATTTTATATAATACTAGTTAATCTATGTTTAACATATAAATAATCAACTAATAAGGTTACACATACAAACTAAAAATTAGATCAAATGCACCTTCAAAATTTATCTTTATATTAGGTGATCACATACTGTGATACAGCATGGCCATTTTATTTAAGGATATGCATATTTTAATTTTTAACCAAAAAAGTTGTCATATTCAACATTTCTCATTCATATCTTCTTCCTCACTCGCGACCCCGCTTATGGGGTCAAATCAATATATTTTAAGAAGAAAGATTGGATGGATTATCTATCTCATCGAGATCATCGTTCTCATACCAAATTCCATCAATAGAATCACTTTTCTAAGAAAATACGAGACATCTATGTCTACAATTTTATTTTATTTTAGATGATGAAACTATATCGAAATATTGCTTTCACAAGAATGATTCGGCCTCATGTACAGTGATGTCATGCAATTTACTAATGCAAGTTAATTTGTGATTACATAATTTTTTTCATATTGAGTAACATTCGAGCTCCGATCAAAATTTGAAATTTATGAATTCTTACATCCATCTCAAATTAACATTTGAGTTCACAACTAAATATTTATAGATCTTTAATGAATTCTCTAATACATATAAAAGGTCTCGATAAAAATTATAGGATTCACATAAACCACACATTGCTTATTAGATTCACCGATTTAAATCGTAAATTATTTGACTATCACTATAGAATTCCACAACCACTATAGTTTTCCTTTAGCAATGAATTGCAGTCAAGTCCAGCAACATACAAAAAAAAAGAATAAATAAAATCTCATCATTGAATAAATAATATGTGGAATCTGTTTTAGAGATTACAGAGTGTCCCCCAACGACCAGTCTTATTTTTAATAGAACACTATTGATTGGTCTATCGGCAAAGAAAACTTGGAAATAAATGATTTTTGTTTTATCCTCCAGACATTTGTTATGTCATCACGACTACTTGTTAATTTGAATTAATTGCATTGAAGTTTTCGTTCCAACTTCATATAAGAAAATTCTAAACAAGAACTCAAGACTTGAAATTAATTCAAGTGGAAGTTCTTTCTCAGGATGTAGGGATTGGAATGGCATCTGTTTTGAAGTTTATGAATTTTACACCGACCTCAAGTTAATATACAATAATAACTGGATTCACATTTAGATCCGTAGATAATTATTGATTGAATTCCTTAACATGCACATACATATATATATATATATATATATATATATATAATCTGAATAAAAGCTATTGAATACACATTACATGTTAGATTCATTAATTTGACCGTAACAGTTGACATTCTTTTGTCAAGCCTCTATTCTGGGGAGGTTATATATACACATTCGAATGATGACATTATACTATAGCCTAAAACTACATAAAAAATGTCAAGTAAATTATTTAACTATCAATACAGAATTCCACAACCAATGGTTTCCCTTTAGCATTGAATTGCAGTCAAGTTCAGCTAGCAATATACAAAAAAAATTAAAAAATCATTCAAACATATTACGTATATATGTTAATCATTGGTATTAATTAGATAAGTGTTGAAGCAATTAGAAGTATACACACAGTATATATAGATGGTGTTTGAAAACGAAAACTTAGGCACAAATAGCTGCTAAAGAAGTTGAACAAATCAAAATGGTTGCGAGGACTATGATAATAGCATTCCTAATTTTGTTAACGTACCTCTCAGTTACTAATGCATCGAACATTACAACTGATGAGGCTGCTCTTTTATCTTTCAAAGCTCATATAACTTCAGAGCCCAATGAAATGTTGTCAAAAAACTGGACAAAAGGAATTCACATTTGCAATTGGATAGGCATATCTTGCAGTAAAAAGCATCAAAGAGTGACATCATTAGTCCTCAAAAGCTTTGGATTTAGAGGTTCAATCGCAACAGATATTGGGAACCTCTCCTTCCTTAACTCTTTGGACATTGGAAACAACAGTTTCTATGGCCAAATCCCCGATGGAATAGGGCGTCTGAGGCGTTTAAAATACTTGTATTTGCAAATGAATAATCTCACTGGTCAAATCCCACTATGCCTTGGATTTCTTACAAGGCTTCAAGTTCTTCATCTTTCTAAAAATCGTCTATTTGGAAATGTTCCATTGTCCATTTTCAGTTTGTCTTCTTTAAAGGACATTGATTTGTCTCGGAATTATGAGTTAACTGGGAGTTTGCCAAATGAGATATGCACTAATCTGCCAGTGTTGGAATATATATCCCTGCAATATAATCAATTTGTGGGTGAACTTCCTAAAGGTTTAAATAAATGCACCAAACTTGAAGTTCTGTCCTTGTCTTATAACAAATTCACAGGTAATTAACTAACTTGTAAACTTTTCATTTACTGATTTTACTTGTAATTTCTTCTTGAATTAATCATCCTTTTTGTGTATGTGATGTTATATTTGATAGGAAATTTACCAAGAGACATGTGGAACATGTCAAAAGTTCAAGAACTATTTATTGGATGGAATAACTTTACAGGTACGTGATTCTGTATGTATTAAATCTTGAATACTCTTAACGAAGTTCCTAATTTCACTAGATATGGTCAATGTGTGCATTTCCTAGTAACAAAAAAAGATTAATATAGTTTGGTCTAGTTTTCATTATACAACAAAATAACTCTCAAGTCTCTAACAACTCCTAAAAATGTGATATAAATCAGGAAAATGTTTTCTTGGATATAAGTTAAAAAAACATTTTATCTTTCTGAAAAACATTTTCCTTATTCGTACCAAAGACACCCTATGTCTGATCTTTAGCCTGATAAACCATATACTTATTTTCAAAACAAATTTGCAGGAGATATACCAAGTGAAATGAACCTACCAGTTATTCGGAAATTGAGTCTTCGAAGAAACTAGTTAGTTGGAATACTACCACCATCTCTGGGGAGCTTAACAACTTTGGTAATGATAGACATATTCCTCCACAACTAGGACATCTCTCTAGTCTTGAAGGACTATATATTGGATCGAATGCTCTATCAGGTGAAATTCCTATTAGAATTTTCAACATTTCTTCACTAAAAGTAATAGCACTTGCTGCGAATACTCTGTCTGGTAAACTTCCTACAAACTTAGGCTATAGTCTTCCAAATCTTGAAGGACTTTATCTTGGGATTAATAATTTTAGTGGTAAACTTCCTAGCTCAATCTCAAATGCCACTAAGCTCAAATTTCTTGATCTTGGAAGGAACATGTTTAGCGGAAACGTACCAATTGATCTAGGACTAAATCTCAGGCAGATTCAAAGCATCAACTTTCAGAGGAATATGCTTACAAATCATCCTTCTTCCATGGGTGAAATACGTTTTCTAAATTCCTTCTCACATTGCAAGTACTTGAAATTTTTAATGATTGGAGACAACCAATTTAATGGCATTCTTCCGAAATCATCCTTAACTAATATGTCGTTGTCTCTTGAGAGATTCATCGCATTGACAAAAACCTTAGGCACCATTGGCTACATGGCACCAGGTACTGATCAATTTTTTATTTACTAATTACTTTCTTTAACTTGTATTCTATATGCATAAATGATGTATTTCATTTTGATGGCAGAGTACGGGTCAGAAGGGATAGTGTCAACTATGGGAGATGTTTACAGCTACGGCATTTTATTGATGGAAACCTTCACAAGAAAGAAGCCAGTAGATGATGAGTTTGTTGGAGACCTTACCTTGAAGAGATGGGTCGCGGAGTCATATCCTCATAGAGTCATGGACATTGTGGATGCTAATTTATTTTCAACAGATGATAATGAACATTTGATAGCTATTGAAAGTTGTTTGAGATCGGTTTTGGATGTAGCTCTTGAATGTACTGTGGACTTGCCCCAAGACCGAATTACCATGAATAATGTCCGCGTAAGGCTCAACAAGATCCAAACTCAATTTTTGGGCCAGTAGCATTTGAATTACCATAAAATTCGATTTGTGCTTATTCTACTTTTATTTTCTTAAAATTATTTTAAAAAATTATTTTTTCATTTAAAACCAACTTCATAACTACACCTATTCATTTTCCTAACTTATCATCTTATGATCATAAATAAATAATAATTTTTTTTTTATTAAAAGTAGAAAGCTCAAAAATTTAAAATTAAATTACCATTTTACTCATATACTAAATAAAAAAGTTATAAAATATTTTATTAATTAAATATTCGATGCTCGTACTGGCATTCATTTACTACATATTTGTGTCGCATAAATCCATTAATATTAAAAAGTTATATTTAAACTTTCATTCTTATAGTATGCATTGCAAGAAGAGAGAATTAAATTGTTATAGTGAAACACTGTCCTTGAGGTTTTACTTTACAATAAAAGTAAAATAAAATTAAACACATAATTTAATCGAATAGAGATTATCAAATAGTGACGAAGAAATAATTTTCAAAAAAGAATATGTGTATGCAACGTTGAATATGTAGAAAAAGATCAAGAGTTGAATAATTT
>JAJOOF010005932.1:0-21469 GCA_029582545.1 Solanum lignicaule
CAATAATATTATTTTTTGAGATTTCTCTGTATTTTTGCATGAAAATAAATTGACGAAAGTTCTTTGATTTTCTTTCTTAAACATTCAATTAAATAACACTACTTATTTATTTTTTCTTATCATCTAGGCTATCTAAATTTAACGCAATTACTCACTTTTAATTTTTAATATAAATCAATACGAATAAAAAAACTCATCTTCAGTACGAGTAAAAAAAGACTCTTGTTCATTGCTAATAACACTACTAAAAAATGTTAAAACTTGACTGACTTTATTAGGTTGTCGGTGATTTTTAAGAAAGAAAATCAACACAATTTCGTCGGTTATTTTTCACACAAAAATACATAACACTCTTAAAAAGAAATTATTATTTTTTAAAAAGAATTATTTTTTGTTAATTTTTAATTTTTTTAACTAAAATTAATTGACACGTGTCGATTTAAAATAAGAAGTTGCATTTGAAGAATATATATAAAATAAAGAAATCATAAAAATAGTATTTCGTGTTAAAATGGAATAAAAAAAATGGAGTTCAAGGGTTAAAATGGAACAAGGCTAAGTTGGAGTGCCAAAATGAAAAATTGGGCCAAGTTTAAGGGGTTGCGTATGTGTTTGGCCTTATATATATGTACCTTGCTAAAAGAAAGAAAAACTGCATTATACTGACTGTACAATCAGTTAAATCCAAGCAATTAAGTCAAGCATGCATTTTCAAAGATAAAAAAAAAAAAATTCAATTTGTTTTGTAATTCAATAAATATTAAATCTGGATAAGATCTCCACTTCATTCCTAGTTGTGATATTGTGATTATATTTCACCGTACGCTATTGGATATGAGTCCCACTTAATTAATAATTGTTTGACAAAGAGTAAACTTTAAGAAATTGAAAAAAAAACTAATTCATTTTTCTTTTATTATTTCACGAGTATATACTATATTTACTTTCGATCATGGTATCCATTGCACATATTCACATGTCTTTATTTGTTGTCTGTTTATATATTACAAAAATAATTTTGATGTTGCATTAAATATAATATTCTTCTTCGATTAGATTCATCCGATACTATTATTTTTTAAAAGAAAATAATATCCTCAAATATTTTTTTCTCTTTTTATACAAACATGGATAAGACTTCCTACCTGACACAATTATGAAATCTATAATAATATTCATTTCATGATTTTCTTTTGAGTAGTCTCTAAGTCAAGTTTCACGGGATTATACATCAAATTAATAATTTAAACCCCACATTTTTGTTGAGAAAGGAGAAAACCTTGTCTTTATGAAAATAAGTGGATTATAAAAATCATACAATATTTTTATATTTGTGTCATGCTTCACGAGTATGTTATTTTAATTAAAATAAATAAATAAACTAAATATCTTTCATCATGAATATATTTTTAAAAAATATAAAGAATTTTGAATATTCCAAGTTGAAAGAATATATATTCAAATACACCGGCCGTGGAAATTATTCTATTTATTCCCCCCCAACATCATCCATATTTTCAACTGTTAAAAGATATCATTGAGATCTTTTTCTCTCAAAGTCTTATTATTACTCCCTCCGTCTCATATTAGTCATATTAGTTGGTTATTTCCCTTTTTACACATATATTATTAAAAAATTGTAAATAATAAGATTTTACTAATCCACCCCTTAAAAAATATTTTCGAAATTTCACAAACAAATATGAACACTTTAAAAAAGTACTAATTGTACGGGTAATATAAAAAAAATCTTGCTTTAGTAAGGCGGACAACTATTTTTAATAAGATAACCGACTAATATAGGATTGAGCGAGTATTATTATTATTTGGTTTCTCACCCGATGTGTGCACGCATTGAAGTTCCAACTAAATCTGAATAACATGATAGACCCATTCTAAAAGTGACGCTCCCAACATCTCAAAGTCTTATTATGGTTTTGTCATTTATAATATTTTTAAATCTTAAACTCCGACCGACTGAAAGATTTTCATTATTAATTAGATTGGAAATTACTATATATTCAAAAGAATAAGATTTAGTGGAAATTATATTAGTTCCAAATCTATGAGATCTACTTGGATACCAAATCATAATTTTATTTGTATATAAAGAAAAAGAAATGGGCTAACAAATATTTCAAGTATGTCAACTTGAAGGATAAATATTCATAGTAAACAAAATTTGACATGGACATGTGTTTCCCTTGAAATTTAAAAAAAAAATAGTCGTGCTAACTTGTTTACAAAATTAATTTGACTTATTGTAGAGTACAATTATTTACTTAGCTTAGCTGTATTAATAATAATAACAATAAATATATGCATTTCATTCTCTATTTTGTTCGTGTCAAAATTGTTTTCGTTTTAAAATTAAATGTGTACTGTAATATATTTGTTGAATCATTATTTGATAAGGCTACTAAAATTTTAGTCTGAACTGTTAAGACATGCCTAGTAATTTTAGCAATTTGAAAGAGGAAAGCTTCTGAGATTAATTTAAGAGACATAAAAAAAATTATTGCATAATTCGATAAAATATCTTAAATTTTATATTCAATTACTAATAGGTATATGTATATGTATCAATCAAGTAAATTTTCTCTTAAAACATTTGAAAGAAGCTAACTACCTACAATATAATTGGCCCCATAATTTATTTGTTTCTTTTAGTTTGGTGTGTAAGATATTTTTAAAAATCAAGAGAGCTAGAGATATTGACATTGTGGCCACATGTATCCTGTGACTAAATTAATTTGGCCATGTGAAAATTAGGTCCTGCAGTACTGTTAGCTAGCTTGGAAAGTATTGTATTATGATGAGGTTTATTGCTTGCCAATAAAACCTGTGAAATTTGGTGGGTACCAACCTATGACAAAAAGAAGTCAAAAATTTATATTAATTATGATAACATAGGTAAAATACCATTTTGGTCAAATTCTGGCCAAATTTTTTGCCAGAAAATTTGGCCAGAATGATATTTTACCTATGTTATTTTACTTTTTTAAAACATTTTTACCCTTTTAGCTTTAATACCTTTTAACTAAAAAATGGAAAAAAGATCAGTTTATTTTAAAATAAAAAAGATATTATACACTTTTTAAATTTTTTGGCCAAATTTTCTGATCATTTAGCATTACCCTTTCCATTAATTATTAGTTCAAACATGTATCACTAAACTCAATGTTTCATTAACATTATGTTGTCATAACATAAGTTGGTTTTCCTTTCACAAATTAAATTTTAATAACTTGCACATAGGAAAGAGTTCCAAAATGATGTTTTCCTTGAAATATTGAAAAATAAGACTAGTTATTTTATTAATGATGCTTTGAACTCTACTATTTTATAAAGTTATTTAATACTAAGGGTAATATAAGAGGGAAAAAAAAATAAAACTCTCTTAATTTGTCGAAATGAAACAAGTAAGATAAAATGGAGAGAGTATTTCGAATTAAATTTCAATTGACAAATCTAAGAGATGTCTACTTGAAATTAATAGGAAATGCCTTTAATCTAATATAAATAAACTATTCAACACTTTTTATAGTTCGAAATGAATGGATTTTTTAAAGTTAAAAAATGTGTTAATAAATTTTTATTTTTTTCAAAATTATCCTTTCATAAAATAGGATTTAGAATTACTCTAAATTCAAAATATATTACCTCTATTTTAAAAAAAAATAGAATTTAGAATCAAATTAAAGCATAACATTAGATTGACAAATTACCTTTGATTAATATCTTTAAATATCTAACACCCTAACAACTCATAGGAGTACGAGATAATAAATCCTTTTATTATTCAAATAATTGAAATTTGTGTTTGGGTCCTTCCTTCCAGTAGATTTTGAGTAGAGATAATGACTTGGCAGAAAATAATTGTAGTTTGACCTTGTTGGCAACTTGTTAAATGTCTTTACTCAAAGGAGATGGGCTGATGATTTTAAACATGTCAAATATATGTCTTTTACAACTTTTTTTGCTATAATTACAGGGAGCACAATCAATGTACCACAAGACTTTACCAAATTATGGCACCACCTATACATATATATTTTCAACACTTAGGGTTGGTTTGATTTACATACAAGTTATGATGTAATAAATTTTGATGAGATAAATTATGCAAAGATTAATTATAAAATATTAAAGTTATCTTCACCAAAGCAATGCACAATATTCATATCCCAATATTACTATTCCACCCAAAGGTAGAGATAAATTATCCCAATATTAATCATTAATCAAGGGATAAGTTGTCCCAAATTTTGTAACCAAACAAGGGATTAAAATGTACACAAAATTTATCCTAAGATTAATTCACCTTATCCATCGCACCAAACGACCCATTAGAGCCTATTTGAATTGACTTGTTTTAAATTATTTTAAGCTAAAATAACTTTTAAACACTTTCGGAGTGTATGAGTAAATTAAAAAAATATTTATCAGTACTTGGTTTTAAGCTAAAATAACAAAAATAATCCAAAAGTCATAAGTTAAGATTTCTAACTTACGACTTTTGGCTTATAAGTTGTAACGAACTGATCCGTCATTATTCAAAAAGCACTTCGTGTGGAGTTCTAAAAACTCATAAAATACATTGTCAATTTAAAATTTTGATACATGATAAAATTTAGAAATTTGAATCGATTCGGGCTAATGTCAGCCCGTCATAACGGAAGATAGCGGCAAGTCTCCCTCTATAGCGCTTGTATGTAGGCTATAGAGGGGTTGAGAAAGAGGAGTTGATTTTGAAGGAGAAAAATGTTGAGAGAGTTCAAATAACACACTTAATTATATAACTTCCAGAAGTTAGTTAGGAAGTAATAAGTAGTTAGGAGTCTATAGTTGGTTAAGTTAGTTGAGATCAAGAAAATATACACATAGTAAAATGTGTGTAGGATATATACATATCATATACTCTCATGTACATTACAAGATTTATTGAAATTAATGAAGTTTTCTTTTCTCCTAATTTGTTCTCATTTTGTAATCTCTGTATTTTTATGTGCATTTCTGAGTTTTCATAAAAGTCTTCATAGTATTAGAGCCCTTGGTCGAAATAAAATTGTATTAATAGATGGATCATGTACCAAGAGTGTTTTAAGTTTAGAGCTAAGGGGTCAATGACAGAGGATTAGTGCTATAGTTCTCTCATGTCTTCTCAACTCTGTGTCCAAGAGTCTGCTAGGAGGTGTAACTTTTGCTTCTTATGCTAAGAGTGTTTGGAGTGATTTAAAAAAGAAAAGTTTGATCGTATAGATAGGTCAAGAACTTTTAGTTTACACAAAGAAATTGCAACTCTGCAACAAGGCACTGATTTTGTGTATGTCTATTACACAAAACTTAAGAACTTATGAGATGAATTTGAGGCCTTATTTCCATCTTCTAGTTGTAACTGTGAAAGGTCAAGAGGTTTTGTTGATCATTTAAATAGGTAAAAGCTTTATCAATTTCTGATAGGGTTGAATGAGTCTTATATTCAAGCAGAGAGTTACATTCTCTTTCTAAGTCTTATTCCTGGTGTAAATCAAGAATGTGCTATGATAAAGGTATGCTTCTAGGAGTACAAGTATCGGTATAAATTCAATAAGTTCAAGTGGTGTTGATCCTTTGGTGATGTATTCAAGGAATGGGGATTCCTATAATCGTCATGACCCAAAGTACACCCTAGACGTGACATAGCGTATAAAACTCCGAGAGAGCTTACACAAGCAACTAGACAAGCATACAACACAGCATAATAGAAATAAGAGAATTTAAGAAGAGCGTTTAATATCATAAAAGCGGAAGTGACATCATAGTCTCAACAAGCAAATATCATACATCAAGAATGGTTGGGACGTAATCCATACATCACATACAACATCATAAAACTAAAATAAAAAGCAACATAAAGGTGACATGGTCCTCAGAACATGAGGACTCACAAACTTTTCGTACTTTGAATGATCAGCAACTACCCACAAGCGGAAGGAGGAAGATCATCGGACCCTACATTAATTAAACAATATAGGCACAAGTATGCATTAGTACATGGAATGGACTAAGTATGAGGGATATGCAATAAAACGTAAAACATGATCATAAGAGGACATAAATGAAAACATGATATGCATGACCAAACTAAATCATAGTAAAACCTTTAAAGAAGAATCATAAGTCATGAACATGGTCAACGCCTCTTAAAATCATATTGGAAGATTCATAAAACCTTTAAGAACAATTTACTATTAACCGACATAGACTACCTGAGTTATAACGTGGAATCTGGTGTCTTGCTCCTGCATCCAAAAGAGATGTCCTTACTTGTGAAGGCAAGGACCTTAAACTTCTAGCTTAGGTGGATCAACTAGCTATGTATTTCTAAGACAAAACATACGGGGCACATAGTTAGGGATAAGGAGATTGCTACTGGAGACATGGGCTCTACTAACGGGAGAGACTCCATCTCAATATCATCTCGGTGCTAAGTAAAATTCCAATGGAATAGTCATAAACATAAGCATATCATCATACATGAAAAACACAATTAAGTTACTAATCCAAGCTTAAAACATCATAGAGTATCTCCTTAAATCATGAATCATGCATGCGTGAGAAAACCTTTGACCAATCATGATTCCTTAATATGTGAGAAATCCTTTCACAATTTCATTTATGCTTATCTTAAAGCAACCTAAATCATAAAACATTCATTTTCATAAATCATGCTTAGCTTTCATGAAAACATCACTCATAGACTCATAACTTCTTCATAAATTCATGTCTTTAAGAGTTCATAGTCAAAATCATGAATAATACATGAGTTCATATAAAATCAATTGGAAAATATGTAATTGAGTCAAAACAATCATAATAATATCAAATTTAATAATTGAATCAACACAATTAGAACCCACGAAGAATTGAATGAAATCTTAATCAAATTGATGAAATTGAACTTAGAGAATTGAAAAATCTTTGGGGATCAATGGGTGAATAAAACTCATTGATGAAACCCTACATACTTTGAGGATCAAAGCCCAAAAGCAATGGAGGGATAGGACACTTGAAGCTTGAAACCCTAGTCTTCTTCTTGAACTTGAGAGAGAATTGGGGAAGATGAATGTAGATAGGCTTTAGGGATTTGAGTGAATGAGAGAGTTGGGGTAATTTTAGTAGTAGAAGCGTAGTTATAGGACTTAAAATTAGGATCAAAACAACATAGTATAAGTATTAAATGCATAGGAAAAGACCCAAATACCCTTAAGAAATAATTGTCAAATAGTCCTACGGTTTGGACCTACATCTGTAGAAGTCTCTACGGCCCAACCGTAGAACCTACTTCAGAAACCCAAATTCACCTTACTTCCCACAATATCTGTAGACCCCATCCGTAGAACCCAAATTCAAGTCCAAAATTTCACTAATTCTTGAACACCCCTATGGAACCCATCTACGACTCGTTCAAATTTTTACAGCTCGTCTTGTCCATTCGTAGGTCAAACTTTAGAAACTTGAAATTCCAAAAAATTATCACCAAGTATATGACTCCCTTTGTATGGCCTGTAGGACTTCCTACAGTTCATGCGTAGCACTCGTAGAACCTGCTTCAGTGCCAACTATCATAATTTTCCCTTTTCTTTCGACTTTCCAATTTTTGAGCTCTTACAATATCTCTCCCTTGAAAATATTCATCCTCGAATAGGACTCAAGCTAGTAAGAATAGAGTAGGAGATAAACTAAGCGCTAGACATGAATGCAAATCTAATCAAAATGCACATAAACATGGAGAATCACTATAAGCTAAATCATAGTATCAAAAATCTAGTTTTCCATGGACATGCATACATATGGAAACATGAGAATGACTAAAACGCATGAATCTTAAAGAATTAACCATGAAGTACTAATACCTCAAGCTAGGGTAGGAGCGGAGGGAAAGAGATAAGGATATTAGGACATCATATCGCATTCGGCCTCCCAAGTAGCACCTTCAACTAATTGATTCTTCCAAAGACTTTCACGAAAGCAACTTCTTTATTTCTCAACTTCTGAACTTGCTGATCTAAAACCTTCACTGGAACCTATTAATAAGAAAGATTTTCTTTAACTTCAAAACCGTCTAAAGGAACTATGGACGTCGCGTCTCCAACATACTTATTTAACAAGAAAACATGGAAAACAGGATTTACAGATGCTAAATCATTAGGCAACTCAAGTTCATAAGCAACCCAGTCAATATGCCTCACAATATGATATGGACCCATATAGCGAGGACTAAGCTTCCCTTTCTTTTCAATCCTCATTACACCCTTCATGGGTGAATTTTCAAGTAGACTCAATCATCAACATCAAATTCCAGTTCTTTTCTTCTATTATCAACATATGACTTTTGTCACGTTTGAGCCGTGTTCAACCTTCATGAATAAGTCAAATCTTTTCCATAATCTCAGTCACTAACTTGGACCCTATCAAAGAAAACACACCGTCTTCAAACCAAACTATAGGAGACCTACACTTCCTACTATAAAGAGCCTCAAACGGTGTCATCCCAATACTAGAATGAGCATTATTATTATAAGCATACTCAATCAAAGGCAAATTATCATCCCAATTACCCTTCAAGTCAATTACACAAGCCCTTAACATATCTTCTAAAGTATGAATGGTACACTCGCCTTGTCCATCGAACTGAGGGTGGAAAGTAGTGCTAAGTTTTACTTTAAGTACCAAGACCCTTTTGAAATGTCATCCAAAACAGAGTGTCCGGAGATAATGGACGCAAGGGTACTCCATGCAACCTTACCATTTTCTGAATATAAATTTTTGCATAGTCCTCGACTGAAAATGAAGTTTTAACGAAAAGAAAGTGAGTAAATTTTATCATTCGGTCCACAAGAATCAAAATCAAATCAAATTATCGATGAGTGTGAGGTATACCCGTAATGAAATCTATATTCAAATATTTCCTCTTCCATGTAGGAATACTAATGTTTTGAGCCAAACCTCCTGGTTTCTAATGCTCAACTTTCACTTGTTGATAGTTAGACACTTAGCTATAAATTCCGCAATATCCTTCTTCATCTCATTCCATCAATAGACTTTCTGCAAATAATGGTACATTTTGGTGGCTCCGGGTGAATCGAATACCAAAACCTATGACAATATGTTAGAATCTGATTTCTCAACTCATCGACATTCGGAAGACATAACCAACCTTGATATCGAAGGACCTCATCTTCACCTTGGAAGAAAGCCTTGATGGATTTTTCAAATAGTGACTTCTTTAACTCAAATAGTACCAGATCAAGATCTTGCTTAGCCTTCACATTCGATACAAAAGATGATTCAGAACCATTATGAACAACTACACCATATTTATTAGAATCAACCAAGTGAATACCCAATCGTGTCAATCCATGAACATCACGAACTAACTCTTTCTTACCATCAACAACACTAACAATCTATAGTTGACTAAGAGAATCTGCCACCACATTCGCCTTTCCAGGATGATATAGGATATTCATATCGTAATCCTTAACAACTAAGTCATCTCCATTGGTGAAGATTCAAATCTTTTTGAGTGAACACATATTTCAAACTCTTGTGGTCGGTAAACATATCTACATGAACTTCATATAGGTAATGTCTCCAAATTTTAGAGCAAACACTATCGTCACTAACTCCAAATCATGAGTCAGATAATTCTTTTCATGCACCTTCAATTGCCTTGAAGCATAAGCAATGACTTTCTCATGTTGCATCAAAACACATCTGAGACCAATTTTTGAAGCATCACAATAAACCACAAAATCATTTGAACCTTCTGGTAATGTCAAAATAGGGGCCGAAGTGAGTCTATCTTTTAATTCTTGGAAACTCTTCTTACAAGCTTCCGACTATAGGAATTTCACTTTATTTTGAGTCAATGTCATCAAAGGCGAAGCAATAGAGGAAAATCATTCCATGAACCTTCTATAATAACCGGTCAAACCTAAGAAACTCTTTATATCTGAAGCGGACAATGGTCTAGGCCAACTCTTTACTGCCTCAGTTTTCTTAGGATCGACTTGAATACCTTCACCAGAGACAATATGGACAACGATAGTAATAAACCTCAATCAAAACTCATATTACTAAACTTAGCATACAACTCACAATCCTTGACAATTTGCAACACAATCCTCAAATGCTCAACATGTTTATCCCCACTTTGTGAGTAAATCAAAATATCATCATGAACACAATCACAAACATATCAAGATATTGCTTGAAGACCCTATCCATCAAATTCATAAACGTCGTTGGGAGATTAGTCAGCCCAAAAGACATCACCAATAACTCATAGTGACCATACCAGATTCAAAAAGACATCTTTGAATGTCATTCTCCTTCACCCTCAATTGGTGATAACCTGATCGGAGGTCAATCTTAGAGAAGTAGCTCACTTCTTGGAGTTGGTCAAACAAATCATTTATTTTTGGAATAGGATACTTATTCTTAATGGTAACCTTATTCAATTACCAATAGTCAATGCACATCCGGAGAGAACCATCATTCTTTCGAATAAATAACACTGGAGCACCCCATGGAGAGATACTTGGCCTAATGAAACCCCTATCCAACAAATCCTTCAATTGATCCTTTAATTTTTTAAGTTATGTCGGGTTCATATGATAAGGAGGAATAGAAAGAGTTCGCGTATCTGGGAGAAGGTCAATACCAAAGTCTATTTACCTTTCAGGAGGAATACAAATAAGATCATTGGAAAACACTTCCGAAAACTCATTTATAATCGGGATTGACTCAAGAGTAGGGGTTTCACAATTTATATGCCTAACATCAACAAGATGATAAATACACCCCTTAGATATCATCTTTTAAGCCTTTAGGCAAGATATAAACTGACACTTAAGAACACAATTTGCCTGTTCTCATGACATGATAGGTTCGTTCGGAACCTTGAAAGTGACCAATCGGGTCCTACAATCTATGGAAGAATAACATTCATGAAGTCAATTCATGCCAAGAATAACATCAAAATCTAATATATCAAGCTCTACAAGATCAACATGAGTGACTCTATGAAAAATGGAAATAGGTCAATTTCTATAAACTCTTTTAGCAACAATAGAATCACCAATGGGAGTAGAGACATATGAACTGGATTAGAAAGGATTTTGGGACCAACATCAAAACCCCATGGCCAGATAAAGAGTAACAAATGATAAGGTAGCAACCAGATCAAGTAAAGCATAAAAATCAAGGTGAAAAACTAATTTCAACATACCGGTCACTAGATCCGAAGAATCCTCATGATCTTGTCAAGTTTGTAGAGCATAAAATATGTTTCACTTCAGAGCATCCGAATCGAAACCACTAGGCTGAACTTGTCGACTATCCTTTTTCTTAGTATCAAGCCATGGGAATTCTCTCATCTTATGACCATTTTTCCCATAATTAAAGCAACCATCCATGTCGGCCAAACATTTTCCATCATATTTCTTGTCACACCTAGTGCAAGCGGGAATAAAAGATCCATAACCATTTCCTCCTTGAGGCTTAACATTAGACATCCTATCTTTATTGAACTTAGAAGAATCTTGACTGGAAATGTTTTGCCAGAATTAAGGACGTCCATGTCTGACGGACCTAGAATGAGAAAAGTCACCATCACCGGTCCTTGCCCTTTTGGACTCTTTTGCCCTTTTCTTGAGATTTTCCTCTTCAATTTGTTGGGCATGTATCATCAAATGAGAGATATCCATATCCTTGATCAACATGGTGGTACAACACTCCTGGACAACCAAGTCGGAAACACCCAACACAAGCTTACTCATCCTTGCCCTAGAGCCGGCAACCAAAGTTGGAGCATACTTATCCAACTGGGTGAACTTCAAAACGTACTCTTTCACACTCATATTCCCTTGTCGGAGGTTAATGAACTCAATCACTTTCCCTTCTCTCATTTCAAGAGGAAAGAAACTATCAAGAAAAGCTCCTTTGAATTTCTCCCAATCAAGAGGACTCGCATCAACCACACTCTCTTCCTTCCAGTGGTTGAACCAAACTTAATCAATACCCTTGAGTTGATAATCGGGTAATTCCGCCTTATCCACCGTAGACAATCCCATAATTCTTACTATTTTGTACACCTCATCAATGAACTCTTAAGGATCCTCATCCACCTTCAACCCATGAAACTCTAGAGGATTCATCCTAGTGAAGTATCTTATCCTTGTCACTGTCGTACCCACATTTGGGTTCATGGGATATATGGCCTCTCTATTAGCTTGGGTTGTAATAGCTAGAGCCAACACTTAGAAAGTGGCTCAAAATTTGGCATGAGTAACTTGCTCGGTCAAAGAATCAACCGGAACTTGAGGAATATCGAGCTCCATATTCTCACCCGCATTGCTTCTCACATAAGCTCTTCAAGGGGATATATCCTAAAAAACATCGGGCAAGATTTAGGAAAAGGACCTTTATAGAGATAGACTTTATGACACGACTTTAAAGTAATGAAAGAAGTGAAGTTTCCTAAATGCTTTGTAGACTCCTATTTATAATTGTGGTGCGCTTCATACTTATGAACAAGACTCTACTCAACGCGGCTTGCCAGATATCCTAGGACCTTTTTCTAAAACCTTGTGCTTTGAATACCAAGTTTGTCACGACCCAAAGTATACCCTAGACGTGACATGATGTATAAGACCACGAGAGGGACTACACAAGCCACTTGACATGCATACAACACAACATAATAGAAATACGAGAATTTAAGAAGAGTGTGTCATATCATAAAAGAGTTTGACATAAAAGCGAAAGAGACACCATAGTTTCGACAAGTCAATCTAATACATCAAGAATGGTTAGGACGTAACCCATACACCACATACAACGTCGGAAAACTAAAACATAAGAAAGCAAAGTAAAGGTGACATGGTCCTCGAAATATAAGGACTCACCAATTCTTCATACTTTGAATGATCAAGAAACTAGCCACAAGCGGGAGGAGGAAGATCGTCGGACCCTACATTAATTAAACAATGTAGGCAGAAATATGCATTAGTACATGGAATGAACTAAGTTTGAGGGATATGCAATAAAACATGAAATATGATCATAAGAGGATATAAATGAAAACATGATACGCATGACCAAGCTAAATCATAGTAAAACCTTTAAAGAAGAATCATAAGTCATGAACATGGTCAATGCATCTTAAAATCATATTGAAAGCTTCATAAAACCATTAAGAACAACTTAGTTCATTTTGTGGATATTTACTATTAATTGACATAGACCACGTGAGTTATAACGTGGAATCTGGTGTCTTGCTCCCACACCAAAAAGAGATGTCCTTACATGCGAAGGCAAGGATCTTAAACTTCTAGATTAGGTGGATCCACTAGCTATGTATTTTTGAGACAAAACCTTCGGGGGCACATAGTTTGGGACAAGAAGATTACTACTAGAGAACCGACCTCTACAAAAGGGAGAGCCTCCATCTCAATATCCTCTTGGTACTAAGTAAAATCCCAATGGCTTAGTCATAAACATAAGCATATTATCATACATGGAAAAGCATAGTTAAGTTATTAATCCAAGCTTAAAACATCATAGAGTAGCTCCTTAAATCATGAATCATGCATGTGTGAGAAAACCTTTCACCAATCATGATTCCTTAAAATGCGAGAAAATCCTTTCACAATTTCATTGATGCTTATTTTGAAGCAACGTAGATCATAAAATATTCCTTTTCATAAATCATGCATAGCTTTCATGAAAACATTATTCATAGATTTTTCATAAGTTCATGTCTTTAAGAGTTATAGTCAAAATCATGAATAATGCATGGGTTCATATAAAATCAATTGGAAAACATGTAACTGAGTCAAAACAACACAATTAGAATTCATGAAGAATTGAATGAAAACCTAATCAAATTGATGAAATTAAACTTGGAGAATTGAGAAATCTTTGTGACTCAATGGGTGAATGAAACCATACCTACCTTGAGGATCAAAGCCCAAAATTATATTATTATTTTTTTCTTTTCTAAAATGATAAAAAGCATGTCTGATAAATTTCTACATTAGCAACAAGATATGCATACCCTTTACATGTATATATTATTGTGCTCTTAACATGATTTGTATATTTCTTTGATTTTAATGACATTTCAAATAAGGGTAATTTCTAGTTCAAAACGTTAGGAGCATAATTTGCCCTTTTCTAATTGACTAAAGTCAAATGACCACAAAAGAAAGCCAAGAGTCAAATAATTGACTATTAACATTAGGATTCAAAAAGGGAAGCGGAGAGTCAAATGAAGGACTATAGGTTATACTTTTTCCGTTTATTTTTATGTGTTCAATATTTTTAAAAATAAATTTTTATTTACGACTTTTAACTTATTAAGAAAAAATATTATTTTCTTATATTTTATCCTCAATATTATCTACTCATTCTCAAAGTTATTATTATACATCAATTAATATAAATATTAAAGCAAACACTCATATTAATCATTATTTCTCAAAAGACATACAAAAATCTAATTGGGCAAGTAAAAGTAAATAGAGGGAATAAATATTTTATTTATGTAATGTCCACTAAATGTAAATTTTTCACATTTTTTATGACCTCAAATTGTTAATGATATGTCTCCCATTTTCTCTGAATTTTTTTCATTAATCTATATACGTTTATGACTATTTTTTATATACATTTATGTTCATGTAACACTATAAGCAGGAATCTTACGTATTATATTATTCATTATTATCTTATATTAATAATTCCTTTGTCTTCATCCTATAATTGCAGACAGAATAAGAGTGGTCAGAAGTCAGAACTGCACCTTTTTGTCCACTTTTGACTCCCCGACACTTTTCTAATTTTAATTCTTCTTGGTTTTTAATTTCATCAATATTTATTTTATTTAAAAAACAATAAAAGGTGCATAAAAATTTTAATAAAAGAAAATGACCTATCAAAGTGTGAAAGAAGGAATTTTTATATTCAATTATATTATATGATGAATAAACACGGAATATTGGGTATGTGCAGAATATGACCAACGTCGGAGCGGAGGTCGTTTGGTAGCTAGATAAGAAATAAATTACTTATATATCAATTGGTATAATTTATACGATGTTTGATAGGTAAATGATAGAAAATAAATTATTAATGTATAAAATTAATAAATATTTAATTGACAATTTTAGAAATTCCCATAACTAATACATGTATAAATTATGAGGAAATCATTTGTATTTTTTTTTAGGTAGGATATGCTAAACTGATCATTAAACATGCATCCGATGGTGAATTACTGAGAAAGCTTGAATCTCCTAAATTGTGTAGATAAAGTGTTCAGATGTATCACATAACATCTACACTCACTAACCGACCTAATTACACAACGGAAAATATCTTCTAACAAACTGTTAACAACCGTCTTGTTGCGGAAGCTGAATATATAGAGAGTGATGAAATCACAACTGCTATATCTAAAGGTAGCTTATAAATAGTAAATGAGACAACAATAAATGGAACATCAGAAATTAATGAGGTTCGGCAAAATATTGTTTTCTTTTGCCTACTCCTCGGACACAACCAACCAATATTATTTCACTCCAAAAGAGTACAAGTGAAATACTACAAGAGAGAAAGAAGATCAAATGTCTTTGAAGATGAGAAGACAAGTGAGAGGTGTATAACAAATGAATTAAGAGCTACCTATTTATAGGAGTGAATTCTTCCTATTGATATCGTCCATGACATCACAATGTGTCAAGGTTTACCTTGTGAAACCATTTTATAGTTTACCTAAATTTTACCTACAAAGTTGCTATCTTGACTTTTGTACCAATGAAGAATTATCTTCCTATATACTAAATCTTCACATTAATTCATCTTTGAATCTTGTCAAATTTAACAAATCTCCACCTTGGCAAGATTCTCCATTTTTAACTTTCTCTCAACAACAACTTTTGATTGTGTCTTTAACCTCAATCTTCCATGTTCAACAATGTTGATCAAGTTCAAACAATGTTGAAACTTGACCTCAGTCACCACTTTTGTCAGCATATCAGCAAGATTATCCGTAGTATGAATTTTCTACACTATGACTCCTTCATCTTCTATGATGTCTCGTATGAAATGATATCGAACATCAATGTGATTCATCCTTGCATGATACACTTGGTTCTTCGCTAATTGAATAGCACTTTGACTATCACAATTGTGATTCCTTCTTGTCCAATACCAAGCTCTCTAAGCAACCCTTGAAGCCAAATTGCCTCCTTTGCAGCCTTTGTAATTTCCATATACTCTGCCTCAGTGGTAGACAAAGCAATTGTTGACTACAAAGTAGACTTTCAACTAACTGGTGTTTGCAATAGTGAAAACATAACTAGTAGTTGATCTTCGTTTGTCCAAATCACCTGAATAATCTGAGTCACAATATCCAACAAGATATTGACTATCTTTATGCTCTAAAACCAAGTCAACATCTACAGTATTATGAATATACCGTAGAATCCATTTTACAGCCTGCCAATGATCCTTTCCAGGATTATGCATGTACCTGCTTACAACTCCAACAACGTGTGAAAATATTTGGCCTTGTGCAAACCATTGCATATATCAAGCTACCAACAATATTCGCGTATGGTACTCTTGACATATATTCTCGTGCAACTTCATTCTTTGGAGAAAGAGCATCACTAAGCTTAAAATGATGAGCAAGCGGAGAGTTAGCCGAATTCGTTTTCTCATTCATACCAATCGATTTAGTACCCTCTTCAAATATTCTTTCTGAGATAAATAAAGTTTCTTTGAATGTCTATCTCTTTTTATCTCCATGCCAAGAATCTTCTTTGCCTCAACCAAATCCTTCATCTCAAACTCCTTTCTTAGTTGAATCTTTAGCTTCGCAATTTTCTCTTGCTTTTGGAAGCTATCAACATATAGGAGAAGATATATAAAGGAATCGTCTTCAAGCTTGCGCAAATACACACAATGATCATATAATTTCTTCTTATGTACCTTTGCTGCAACATAAACTTGTCAAATCGTTTGTACCATTGTCTAGAAAATTGTTTCAATCCATACAACGATTTTTCAAGTTTACACAGCATATTTTTTTTTTCCATCAACTTTGAATCCTTCTGGATGAGTCATGTAGATTTCCTCTTCCAAGTCTTCATGTAAAAATGCAATTTTTACATCCAACTGAACTAGTTCCAAATTCAACTGTGCTACCAAAGTCAACAAAACTCTAATGGAGGAGTGTTTCACAACTGGAGAAAATACCTCATTATAATCAATTCCCTCCTTTTGAGCATATCCTTTGGCCACCAATCTTGCTTTGTAGCGAACATCTTCTTGGTTAGGAAATCCTTCTTTCTTTGCAAATACCCATTTGCACCCAATTGCTTTCTTGCCTTAATTACGGGAGATTGGCCAATTTCCATGTATGATTCTGATGAAGGGACTGCATTTCTTCATCCATGGCAATCCTCCACTTATCTTCTTCTGAACCTTGGACTATGTCTTTATAAGTGGTAGGAATGTCATCAATTGTAATTGAGTCTGCACAAGCCACCATATCTATGAGTCGAGCAGGTTTTCTTATTGTCATTTTTGGCTTGCCGGTTACTATTGATTCAAGTTGTGGTTGAGGTTCTTGAGATGGAACCTCCCCTTCGACTGGCTCTTCTTCTAGAGGAAAAACTTCTGTTGTTTCCTCATTTGATCCCTGTGTTGGGAAAATTATTTTTCCCTCAAACTCCACCTGCTTTGAAGCACCGTCAGTTTGTTTGACATCTTCAACTGTTACCTTATTTGTCAAGGCAGATTCATCAAAGGTAACATCCCTACTGAAAATAATTTTTCTTGTTCTGGACATCATAAACGGTATCCTTTGACTCTAGAAGTAATTTCCATAAATAAAGTTTTTTTTGCTCTTGGGTCCAATTTTGACTCTCTTACATGATAATATGCAATTGAGCCAAATTCATATAAAGAACCATAATCTTCAGCAGGTTTTCCATACCATTTTTCTAATGGTGTCTTCCCACCTATAGCAGCAGCTGGTAGGCGATTAATGATGTGGCATGCATATGTTATTGCCTCGGCCCAAAATTCTTTGCCCAAGCCAGCATTGGACAACATACACCGAACCTTCTCCAGCAAAGTCTGGTTCATGTGTTATGCCACTCCATTCTGTTGTGGTGTATTTCTAATAGTGAAATGTCTGATGATGCCATTTTCCCAAAAAAAATTCTGAAAAAGATCGTTTTTGTATTCTCAACCTTTGTTTGTGCGAAGACACTTGATCTTTCTACCACTTTGAGTTTCTATCATCGCCTTCCATTTGAGAAAAATTCCCAATACTTCATTTTTTGTTTTCATCATATACACCCACAGTCTTTGGGAAAAGTCATCAACAAAGGTTACAAAATAGTGTTTCCCATCTAATGAAGGTGTTTTTGAAGCACCCCAAACATCTGAATGAACATAATCCAAAATACCTTTAGTATTATGGATAGTTGTTCCAAATTTAACCCTTGTTTGCTTTCCTTTGACACAATGCTCACAAAACTTCAAGTTGCAAGATTTTACTCATTTTAGCAATCCTTGATCTGATAAAGTTTTCAAGGATTTTCCTCCAGCATGTCCCAAGCGCATATGCCATAGCCTGATCATTTATGCCTCATTGTTGTCATTGAATGTTGTTGCCGCTGTCTCAATAAATGTACTACCTTGATAGTGGTACATGTTATTATTTCTTCGAATTGCCTTCATTACCACCAGTGCACCGGAGCATATTCTCATTACGCCATTATCTGCAATGACTTTGAATCCCTTTGACTCTAGGGCTCCAACAAAAATGAGATTCTTCTTCAAATCCGGTACATATCGAACATATGTTAATGTTCTGGTCAATCCATCATTATTCCTTAATCGAATTGAACCAACACCATATGCGGTAAGAGGATTATTGTTTGCTGTGTGAATAACTCCATATTCTCCTTCTTGTAATTCAATAAACCAGTCCTGATTGGGACACATATAATAGCTACAAACTAAGTTTATCAACCATACATCAGATGATTTGGATGGATCTGTTGTAACTAGTGAGTAATCTGAGTCATCACAATCAGCCACATTTGAATCCATGACAACCTTCCCATTATTTGGTTTAGCCTTGCTTTTCAACTTTGGGCAATCATTCTTCAAGAGTCTTTTTTCTCGGTAAAAGGTACATTCATCTATGCTAAGTCTGGATCTTAACTTGGATCTCTCTTTCTTCGTTCTCATATGATTTTGAGAACAATCACTCGCAATCAGTGCTTCTACTTCTCCGTCTTTTTGTTTTTCTCTCTTTCATTATTCATAACTATATAAGGCAGAACAAAGTTCTTTGAGAGATACTTCATCATTCCCACGCAATAGAGTAGTTTCAAGATGCTAGAACTCATCGGGAAGTGAACTTAGCAACATTAAGGCCATATATCCATCCGTAAAAGTCACGTCCATATTCCGCAAATCTGTCGCCAACTTATTAAAGCTGGTGATATGATCATTCATTGTGCTACCAGGAATATAAACAGTCTTCTTTTCATGTAAAGTTTATTTTGACTGTTTTTCTTCAAGAATATCTCCTCCAATGAATTCCATAATTTATTTGCAGATGTTTCCTTTGTGTATGATACTTTTGTTCTCTTGCAAGGTAAGATCGAATGGTACAGCAAGCAACACGGTTGATAATCTTCCAATCTTCTTCTCTTACACCATCTGGTTTCTTTTATTATATGGCAATATCTAGCCTTTGTTGAAAAAGGATATCAAGTACTTCGCCTTGCCACATTCCGAAATGTCCTGACCCATCAAAAATTTCAACTGCAAATTTTGCATTTGACACAATTCTTGTCATAAGCGAAGATGCCAATGATCATGTATTATTGACATTCGATGTGGACTCATCATTTGTCTTGTCTCCCATTTTTGTTACAAATACTATTTACTAGCTAACAATGCATAGACCAAAGAAATTTTTTTCTGATGTGGAAGTTCAGACTGTGCTGCAACCATAGAGTATACTTAGATAATACCTTGGCTCTGATACCAATTGTTGCGGAAGACTGCTATATCTAAAGGTAGCTTATAAATAGTAAATGAGACAACAATAAAAGGAACACGAGAAATTAACGAGGTTCGGCAAAATATTATTTTCTTTTGCCTACTCCTCGGACACAACCAACCAATATTATTTCACTTCAAAAAAGTACAAGTGAAATATTACAAGAGAGAAAGAAGATCAAATGCATTTGAAGATGAGAAGGTAAGTGAGAGGTGTATAACAAATGAATTAAGAGCTACATATTTATAGGAGTGAATTCTTCCTATTGATGTCATCCATGGCATCACAATGTGTCAAAATGTCAAGGTTTACCTTGTGAAACGATTTTCTGGTTTACCTAAATTTCACCTACAAAGTTGCTATCTTGACTTTTGTACCAATGAATAATTATCTTCCTATCTACCAAATCTTCACATTAATTCATCTTTGAATCTTGTCAAATTTAACACGTCTAACTTACAAGTTCAATCTAACAGCCAAATCAATTATTAAGCTTAACTAACTAACAATGACGGCTAGCTAGTTCCAACTGCGCAATTTGCAATCTCTTTGTTATATTCTCTAATAGCTCCCTTCTAGAGAACCAGTGAGTTTTGCTGCAAATAGCACTCCAAGAGTCCTGGTGATTGCTTAATTAATATACTTCACTACCCTAATGGCAGCATTCATGTGAAAGGTTTTAGGAGCCAGCATGAACTGGATCAAGCTTTAAACTGCATAATATATATTTGGCCTCGTGAGAGTGAGATACTACAATCATCCAATCAATCGATGATATTCACCAGGAGTGCATCAGAATATCTCCAACCAAATCATCAATTGAGTTAAAGTTGTTTATTAAAAATTATAGTTAATCTACATTCTAATTTTCCAATAAAAATATTATTTTGTTATTGCTAAAATTAAAATTTATCTATTTTATTCCATTAAAATTTATAAATTTAATAATATTTCTTATTATTGTAACAAATAAACTAGTGTAAGAATAATAATAATATAATATCATCAACACAACATACGTACCCTTTAGACATAGTAATATACTACCATAAATATCGGTGTATTCCTTTGGTACTAAAATGACCGTTAAGTAAGACTAAATCTTGACATCTTGTTCAAAATTCTTAAGAGTAAACTTTACCTTTTCTCACCAAGTAGAGAATGAGATGACAGCCAAGAGCCAAATAAATCAAAATGTAAATTATAGAGTTATAAATTAATAATTTATGTATATTCACAAAAAATTAAAATGAATAGAAATTGTTAAGTACAATTGAAAGATAAATAAAAGTAAAAGGAAAAAAAGAAAATGAAAGATAAAAG
>JAJOOF010005933.1:0-26123 GCA_029582545.1 Solanum lignicaule
CCTTTGATTATACTTATTGCTTATGGTCATTTTAATTGCTTCCGCGACCAAGGATGTGTAATGATACGCTATGAGGCTTGTTTGGGGTTCCTTCGGGTTCCCCATTCGCCGGTCACGTCTAGGCCCTAGGCTTGGGTCGTGACATGTTTAGAGGTTTACTTGTTGAGTACCGTGTGGTTTGGTACTCACCCCTTGCTTCTACAATTTTTGTAGGTTACGAGCCTAGATTTTGTGATTCTTTCCATTCTCTTATTTTCCAAGGCTTTTTGGATATTTGTGAGGTAGCTGTTTGTTATCTCAGTGAACTTTCTTACTTCTATTTATGATCTTGTTCTATTCTAGAAACAAAGTCATTTGAGACTTGTGATTTTTTTTCTTTTGAATCAATTGTAGTACTTTAGAAGCTTGTACACATGACAACCAGCTTTTGAGGGTATTTTTGAGTTGATTATAAAATTTCCGCATTTTATTGTAATGATTGAGTTTTAGGCTGACTTGTCTTGGTGGGATAAGACGAGTGTCATCACGTCCATTTTTGGGTCGTGACAATATACAAGTAAAATAATAAACAAAGTGGCTAAATAACATATTTTGGACACCCTTGACACAACAATATAATGTAATCTAGTGGTTTCAGGTGCCTTGAAGTTTGTTAAGACACACGAACTTAAAGTGTTTGTGTGTTCAAATTTCACTAGTAATAAAAAAATTCCACTTTTTAAGAAGAGCGGGTTCACTTTAACACTTGGACACCCTTTATAAAATTTCTGGCTCCACCAACTAGCTATGTCCATCACTTTTTTAAAAATGTTTAACCAACATTTTACCCAAAAAGAGCGACAGGCGATGCGACATCGTCAGTCGCTTTTTTTAAATGTTAGACCAAAAGCAACATACAAACCAAAATAAACGACCGACATACTGTCATTGTGTCGTTTTTAATTAAAAAAATAATTTAAAAAAGACGAACAATGTCTCAAATGGCGTCACTTATTTGGAGCGTCAACATCTGTCATTTTTGGCTCTATCCTTTTTTGCCAGTTATTTTGGTAGTGTTCTCTTTAATAGGTAAATGTTTTAATAAGACTTTTGAGCACTTAATATTGATAATTATGTCTCAATATTTATATTTACACTAGTAGAAGTGATATAAAATTCAGTTATTGTTCTACTTCAAATATAAAATTATAATCAAGATAGTCGTAGAAAAAAATAACTTCCCACACAAGTGTTTGTCTAAAAAAAGTTTCCAAACATTTTTTTTTCTATTTAATAAACATGAGAAAATAACTACATAAAATATATATTTTTTTCAAAATAACTTTTTGCATACCAACTACACACAAATGATACATGATTTACCACTTCAAAATTTTCAAAGATGCACCTGGAGATGACTTGAGATTTGCACTCTGGTAAGACCAGACACATTCATGAATTCAACAATTTCCTCAAGGTAACATCCTACTTGTTCCATACAAATAGAAATTTAATTTAATAACTATAATATTTCCAAATCAAGCAAAGGCACATGCAAATACAATAAGCGTTACACTTTAATTTCAAATAAGATGATGTTAGCTAATAATTATGATCTCATGTTCATATAGCTCCATATAAATGAATATAAATTTCATTAATAGTAAAGTAAACTTACTTCGTTAACCAAGTTGTTGCAAGCTTTTCATGAATTTTTGTCACGATCCAAAATCGCGCCATAATGGGGACTACCACAAACCCGAGTAGGCAAGCCAAACCCAAACCAAAACTTTGTAGAAGATAACAGTTTAAATAACAATAATAATGACTAAAAATAAGCGGAAACATTAATAACATATAGAAACGGGTCAAGGTATAGAACTGTAAATATGATACATACTATATAAAAGAGGCCCAAAAGTGACCAAGAAGACAAACGAACACAAGACCTAATCCCCAGACCTAGTGTCACCGATACATGAGGTACTAAGTACATAAAGACTATATATACAGAAGAACTGACTAATCAATTACAAAATACAAGTCACTAAAATGGAGGAAAAACAGCAAGTCCTTGAATGCCAAGAGCTTACAGTGATCTAATAATGTGACAGTCAATGGAGATCCAACGCTCACTAAGGGTGGCCCATACTAAGAGATGCATTAGAAAAAGATGCAAAAGTGTAGTATGAGTACTAAAACACACCAAAAGCTTACCGTGATCTAACTATGTGATAGCCAAGGGAGATCCAACGCTCATTGAGGGTAACTCATACTGAGAGCTACATCAGAAAAAGATGCAGAAGTGTAGTATAAGTACTAAAACACAAGATACTCAGTAGGCATCATAAACGGACTGAGCTCAGAAGGATCAAGTATATAAAGAAAAACATGATGATACTAAAATTTCAAGGATAGGTTCTAAGATACGATGACACCAATATAGAGAACAAGAAAGCAATACTAATAACTCAAGCCCAAGGTACACATAAATACAAGACAACCACAAGAACACTCAATAGCCAAATCACTCAATAATGCAATGCAAATGATGAATGAAGGAAACTAAGATGCTTGGAAGAAACCTCGAGCCACCTAGAATAATACCTCAGACTTATCAATAATATACCAATAACCCAGATATAAGTTAATGTGTTGCCAGGAATGCTACCTTGGACTTATCAACAAGTATAAATACTAGAATGTAGCCCAGAACTAAGTCAATGGGCCACTCGGAAGGATACCTCAAACTTATTAGTATAAAAGTAGCCGAAAAGTACATACAATCATGTAAATAAATGATTTCCTTCCATTTAAATCATAAAGTCTCAAGAACTTCCAAATTATTCGTATAACCCCTTTTTGACCATTTACAAGGCTATATCAAAGATAAGCGACAAAATGCAATTACCATGCTCAAATATCATCACAAATCTCAAACCTCAACATCAAAACCACAACACAAAAAACACACATTTAGTTATATCCCATCACATCACAGATGTACTAACATGGAACTCTAGCTAGTCCAAGTTCACAGTCTTGGGTTCAACAATCGATATTAACAGAGTTTATAAGCTCAAAAATACCACATAAGCAACCAAAAAATTCAAACCAAGAAAAACACGTGTTAAAATAAGTTTCACGCCCCCTAGAAGCCACTTCTAAGGATACTAAATGATACCATCAATAAGGATCAACCTAAACTAAGGCCTTCCGGCTAAAACTACACTAAGTAACCCAAAAATGGTCATAAATTGACTAAGGAACAAGTAAGCCTAAGCTAACCCTAAATTCCAATCTAACATTCTATACTAATCAACATATAATCAATCTAAATGAGACAAGTCTAAGGAAAGGGAAATCATAACCTACCTCGAGACCAAAACCACACCTGAACCTCTATTTTAGTGTTTTTCCCTTCTTAAGGACCTCTGAATGGTTCCAAGCTATCAACGATGCAATGGGAACGCAAGAACAAGTACACCAATACCCATATTAAAATAAGAATTTGAAATCAGAAATAAAACCCCAAAAACACAATCTGGGACCTATATACGAAGTCACAAAATTGACTCTGTCATGAGTTCTCAAACTGTCCAAGGAAGTTGTGCCCCAAAATGGGCACAATCCAAGTCATCATTGAGACAAAACAACCCCTCCAATATTAAGCTTAACAAGGATCAAACATAGAGAATTAAAGAGGAAATTGATAGAATTACCAAGGTTAGCGGAAGATTCAATGACCCCAAAATGTCCCCACACAATTCTCCGATGCAACCCACCAAGAATCACTCAACTCCACCAAGTAGTGCTCTCAAAATTACCAAAATATCAATTCTTAATTTGAAGAATGCATGCCGAAAATGGACTTTTAAAATTTATAAATGCCAGTTGATTATCCCTTCGTGAATGCGACAATCATCCATGTTGACCCTTTGCATATGCAACGAGAGGCCCACAAACTCTAAGGCTAGGAACAACAACCCTCTGTGATTGTCGAGAGACTCACTGTTGACACCCAATTTTGGACCTCCACAATATAGATTAATCATCGAGCTTCTTCAATTCTAAACGATTTAAAATAATTAGTTTTATAAAAAAAAAATAGTTTGCAAGTTATTTCAAATAGCTTTGTCACTTTTTTTTTAGATAATTATGTATATTTTATAAATATTCGAAAATCGTCTTAAAAATATTTTTATTTTACTTAATTAGTTGGTTAATTGGCTTAGCTAGTTAATACTTATATTTTTGAAGTTATTAGTTTATAGTTAAGTTAATTAATTTATTTCATTAAGATTAAGAAGCTCATTAATTAATTTATATTAATTCGTCTTATTTAAAATCTGGACAAAGTTTTCTGATTTGTTTAAATTCTTAATTCAATTGGCCAAGTTTTGCAATTTATTTGGTTATTTTTCAAACTCAAATATAACCATTACTCCTTCTTGAACCCATTTAAGATCAATTTTGGGCCTTTTTCATATCATTTCCAGCAGCCCAACATCAATATGACATCAGCAGCCCATTCCTTCTTCAAACTCACTCCAGCAACAATAATACAACAGCATACTGTAGCGTTCTTCTTCTCAGCCAGACGCAACCAGAAAACGCAGCAGCAGTACGCTGCAAATCCAGTCCGAAAAAACGGCCCAGCAACCCCAACCTCGCGCGTGTTCTTCCTTTCCCTCTCCTCTCTCTCCTCTCGACGTGTCCCGATCTCCGCATCTCACTCGTCCTTGCTCAAGAATCGGACGGCTCCCTTCATTTTTCCATTCGAATTCGTACTAAATCGGGTTGGCAACCTTATCTTCTAAAAAGGAATTCGAATTTCGAATTCAAAAAAAATCCCTCCAGATTTCCCCCCCCATTTCAGCCTTAATCCTCTTCTATAAATTCCTCTTTTTCACTCTTTGTTTGGTTTTTTTTTTGGGGGGAAAAATCGGGAAAAGTTGGCAAAAAATTATATAGAGAATTCCAAAGTCATAAAAGATCGCCCAGAAAATACACTTCGAATGCATTTTTTTTTCTCGATTCTTTGTGGGTTGTGGAAGAATTAGTCGAATCTCTCGAAAGTTCTCATTGTGGTGTTAAACTCGCTCGCTTCTACTCGTTTGTCTGAGTTCGCTGCTCTATAGAAGGTACCTATTCCTTTGCTCTTTCTTTTTCCCTTCGATTATTTTGAGTTAATAGTGACGGACTGCTGTGTGAATAGCGAAATGTCGTTGGATTAGCTTCTTGACTTTGATATGGGCCTATTTTGTTTCGAAAACGGCTAATTTTGTGCTTTGTTCTACTCGGAATGGTTTAAAACTTATTTGGATGTTGTATTGAGCTTGTCTGTTGCGCGGCCTGAATCATTTATTGTGAGTTTTATCTTTTGTGTAGTTTTGGTTTTCGATTGCTTCTCTGTTTGACTCGTAGCTACAGATTTCTGCTAATGTTAGCTTATTATCATGTCAAGAGTAAGTCTGAGCTTTGTTGTCTTCTGCGAGCCTAAGTGTTGTCCTTATTTGTTCATTATTTTGCTTTCCATAATATTGTATTAGGCTGGTAGTTTTTTTTTCTTTCTAATATTTTGACCGATTGTTTCATATTATGCACTGCTTGATTAATAAAGGCCTGTCTTGTTTTTTTTTTTGTTGTCATAATTTTATTCTATCTAAAATGGTCTCTTAAGCTTGAGTTTAGATTCTTTTAATTTGATTAGAGCCTTTTGTTAATACCAAGTGTAGTAAAAAAAAATATATATAGAGATTTGTTAGTGAGCATGCTTATTAAGACTTAGTTAAAATTAAGAGTTTTCCATTATCAATTCTAGACACTATCTGTTTATGCTTTTGCTTTTTATTTATTTATCTATTTATATTTGATGTAACATAGTTTGTTGGTATTTTTAAACTATGTCCCTCCTTTGATATCTTTTCACTCTTATAGTATACATGTTTTGTAGTTTAGTGTTCATTTAGGAATATTTCCTTCAAGATTTCAATTTATTTTCTACATGTATACCGAGTCATTGTGGGTCCACTGATGCATAATACTTGTATGATTTATAATCTATCATAATGCTCATTTTAATATATATATATATATGTATATATATATATGTATGTATATATATATATGTATGTATATATATAAATTATTATTTTTTGTTTTAAGAAAGGGGTTAATGAGCTATGCTTATATATTTTATTCATTTGTGTTGCATGTGACATCCGTTATGAGTCCTCATGGACTCTTTCCATCACCATTTGCATTGATGAGTTCTATGTTCAAATCCTTTCCTTCCAAGTCGGCCACCCAGATGGAATCAAAGAATAAGTCTCCGGAGATTGATGTCACGGGATTGTATACACTAGTATACACCTAGTGTATACGGAAATGGGCCTAAAGGCCCCATATTCAGTTTGTATTTTGTTGTTGGGCCTAAGCCCTTTTATTTTAATTATTATCTTGTTAGTTTAGGACATGTACTAAGTTTTGGGCCTTTGGACCCAAAATCGAAATTAGGCTCAAGTACTGGCCCAGGCGGACAGATAACCAGACTTGGGCCCAAACTCTCTGTCTCTTTATTTTATTTGTTTTTGTATTTGTTTAATTGAATATTTTATTAGTCAATTTTAAGGTTGTCTTAATTCGATTTCCCCAAAAGATAGTCGTTTCTAAATTTTCAAAAAAACTAAATAATCATATCTATTTTACTACCTAAGTTACTTTGTAAAATATTATATTTAAGTAAATCCCTTATACTATTTCTCTTTCCCATAAAAAGATAATTCAAGTCTTAAGTTGTTTATTTCCTAAACTTGTCAAGCATATTTTTCTTTCAAACATTTTAGCCAAATAAATTAATTGTCGGATATCCGCATTAGCGGATATTCTAGGTGCTCTAAAAACCTTCCTAGAATATTAATGAGAACCCGAACCCCTTTTTTAAGTTTTCATTAGATTCCTGTTTTAGTCTTTTGAAAACAGTAGTTTTCTTGATTTTTCTCAAAAAATTAAGTGGCGACTCTTAAAAGCAGTCCAAATATCTATATATTTTAAATAAAACACTCACGCAAACACGAATGTCTCAGCAAGCCAAAGTCACAACCCAAAGTATACCCTAGGCGTAACATGGCATATAGAACCCTGAGAGACCCTATACAAGCCACTTAACATACATCATACAAGATAATAGAAATAAAGATTTCAAGAAACAATCTTATATCATAAAAGAGTTTGAAGAAAGCGGAAGTCTAACATAAGTCTCAACAAGCCAGCTCTTACATCAAAAGAAGTTATTAAGAGGTAACCCATACATCACGTACAAAGTCTGAAAACTGAAATAAAGAAAGCGATAAAAGTGTCTCGGTCCTCAAAACATGAGGACTCACCAATCCTTGAGTGCCAAAAGATCAACTAGCCACGAGTGTGAGAGGTAGGAGCGTCGAACCCTACATTAGTGAAACAATGTAGACACAAGTATGCATTAGTACATGGAATATACTAAGTACGATAACAATGCATAAAAGTTATGAAATCATCCTAAAAAGTACTTTACATGACATGTAATGACCAAACTACATCACAAGATAAAAGATTAGAAAATATAAGTCATAATCATGGTCAATGCAAGCTTAACTCCTTCGCAAACACTTATGAGGTACTCTAGAAGTAACATTAGTTCATTATTGTGGGAAGTTTACCATGTAATTGACATAGACCATGTGAGCTATATTATGGAATCCATTGTCTATCCCACATTGAAAAGAGATGTCCTTACTTTCCAAGGTAAGAACCATGAGTCTGAGCTAAAGTGGATCCACTAGCTAGTGTATATCTTAGACCAATCCTATGGTGGCACATAGTTTATGGGAAATGGGTAATCGTCGCAAGCCCACTCAGTGCTAAGTAAAATCCCACAGAATAGTCATTAATCATAGTCATATTGTTATCCATAGAAAGGTACCATTTACGGAACCAATCCAAGCTAACTGTGCTGACAAAATTTTCATCTGAGTTCTTTTACCAAGAATATTAACCAAAGTCAAAATTTGATCAAAATTTCAAAGCTAAAACACCTAATGACACAAACTCAAAATGACAGCCTCAGAACCCAAACCAATCATCCCACAAGACCAAAATGACCGTTCCAATGCTAATGAAATTGAAGGAATCCTCATCTGACATATGAATCTTCAAATGTTGGCTAAAGTCAACTCTTTCACTTCATAAGCCTCCAATAGGGAAAAACCAACTCTAAACTCTCCCGGCTACTTCAGTAAACATGCTACTCAACCCATCACCACAGAGAAAAAGTTATGGAAAGGGACAAAATAATAAAAGCATGCAAAAAATACAGAAATGACCTCGAATGGCATAACAATTTCACATGAAGATCCGCACTTCACTTTATGTAGTTTCGTTGCCTAACAACCTTATTAATATAGTCAATTTTACTTTCTCATCCACTAATCTCTTTTTATTTTTTGCTGTGCTCTTTCTCCTCAACTTGCATTTTCCATTCGATATAATATTGTTTATAGCCTCGTAAATATTTTTGTTTTGTTCATCAATATTACGCATATTATTTTTCTCTCCAAATAATTTTTCATTACCTCCAACAATTTTAATTTTGCCAACATCATCAACATTCATCTGATCTTCTTCTTCTGCTCCATTTCTTGCTTTCTTTCTTTGTATTTTTCCCCTCAATACAAGTTGCCGAACACATTTCACAATTTCCTTGGTAAGTGGGTTTTTAAGAAAAAAGTAAGCTCCCTCTTCCAAAGCTTTCTTTATTAAGAGTCCATTCACTTCATCACATACAACTGCATAATAATTTCAAGAAGTTAGAAATTAGAATTCAATTATATTATACACTGTGTGATAGTAAATTTCACACATAACCACTAAATTTTATTCATTATAAAGGTAATGTTACAAAATAATCATATATTGTATACTTAATAAAATATAAATTAGTGATAAATAATTTATATCACTAAACAAAAAAATAATGCTACTTACATTTAACGACGTATTGTATCCAAACAATTTAACATATTAATAGCAAATTTTACAGTTGATTTTCTTAATTATGTATTAATAAAAGTAACCGACTTTGCTCGCGATGGATGTCATAAGTGAAAGAATCGAACAAATACTTACATAGTGAAACTATATCCAAGGCCACAGCTTGAGCCAAGAGTTTAAAAGAATCCAAATCCGGTGAATGGACATTGATGATTATCGCATCAATATTTTTATTTTCTTTGGAGAGCATTGACATTGCTTCTAAACATGTACCAACCGTGATAACTGCATCAATGCACCTTAAAAGTTAGTGAAAAAAATTATACACAAAATTACCTCAAGAATTTTTAATTTCTCATATATAAATTCAATTGTAATTTTTCAAGTTATATTATTACTCTTTAGTTTACGCAATTTCACGTATGAATAAATTATATTGTTATCAATGTGAGGAATCATAGACAAGTTTACCTATAAAGCTATTTACAGTACTATTAAGGATAAGTAATTGAATATATTTGTGTCAGTTGGAGAAGTAAAATAATGTTATGATAACAAGTGTTATCATCATAATATTTTATGTTTGAAAATTATTTTATAGCATGACCTTATTTTTTAATATCTTAAAAATTGTCTATTGTCTTAACAAATTAAAGTAGAGAAAGAAATTGAATGATCATTATATATAATGGACCCAAAATAAAAACAGTATTTGACAAATATTCATTAAACAAGATTCAAATTTGTTCTTTTCAAATTAACAAAAAAAAAATATTTTTAAAAAGTATAAGGTAGGCGCTATCAAAAGGATGAGATAACAAGTTATATTAAGAATTTTAAAAAAAATTGTTGAGTTAAAAAAATCCTCCTTGAAATTAGGCGAGAAATTTTTAATTAAAAAAAAAGAAGGAAAATGCTTTGTTTAATGAAAATCAAGCCTACCCACATTTTTTGTCTACATCCAATAAAAATTATTTCAAGGTGAATAATAATGATAGTCAGATCTGTTCTTATTTCGCTCTTTCTCATCCCTTTCATTACCCTAATTTGAGCCGTCTTCACCATCCAAATATTTTTTCTTAAAATAATAAAAAGATTATTAAAATTCAACGATCTACATCTTCAAAGATTATTTTTGATAAATTCAATTAATTTTCTCTTCTGCCTTTTTGTCACTCAGCCAATTGAAAAAGACTATTTTTTTCCTTATTCTACAACAAGATCAAATGTAAAAAACATATGCAAGTTAGATTAAATAGTTGAAATTAACATAAAACGATGCCCCTTCAAGAACACTTAATAAAATTGAAACGCCATAAATAGTAACATAAAATTATCGATCCCCCTTTGAATAAACATAAACATCTCTATGGAGAAAGCTAATTGAATGTATGACATATACTTATAGCAAGAACAAAAATAAAGAATTTAATTTGATTTTTTATTAACACGCAAAACTCATTTGTTAATTAGTGAAATTACATAAACAAGTATAGAATGGAGTTATGATCACAGGGAAAAGAGAAATTCAAGATTTACTAGACAAAAGATGAATCTAATAAGAGGTCAATGTTAAAACAAGAACAATAATCATATAGATTAAATCTCTTTTGAAAAGAAAATCACACAAAATTTATTTATATCAAATACCCAAAAATTATAAATTATATATATAAATTTGTAGAAATTTTACCTTTATAGTCATAGGACTTCAGCAAATCAATCATTTGAGTATTATTCTCTTTGACATGATCAACTAACATCACGCAAACTTCGTCCATTATATCATAACAAGTAGTTGTCATTGAGCTATTTCCTTCAACGATTTGAGAAGATGAGATACAAAAAATTGATTTGCTATATAGAAGACTAAGTTTAACGGAGAATCACTTCGCCCTTTTGGTCGGCGTTATATAGTAATTACAGTGGCCAGTGAATATGTTTAAATAGCGATTTTAATCCTTGTATTATATGTTTATTCCATGTTTGGTCCCTACATAATTTGATTAAGCATAATTAACTTTCAATTAATATAAATATGTGATTTTGATCCTTCAAACTAATAAGAAATAAAAATTTAACAGTCATTTATTTTAAAAATATAAGGACTTCATTCAACCAAAAATATTAAAAATAATAAAGTTATAAAATTCATTTCAAATTACTAATCCATAACTTCGAAGCAAGAAGATGACGACGAAAATTGATAAATGACCGTTTAAGCATTAATACTTAGTTCATGTTTTTTTTATTTTATCTTTTTTATTCATTTTTGTTTAATTTATGATTCTGTTAACTTTTTAACTATCATTAATTTGAAGGATTAAAATTGAATATTTATTGTAACGACATGTTCCCGTCGTTATAGAAAAGCCATCAGGGAAAAATTTTGGGCTGGAAAACTTTTTCGTAGTAACTTGAAATTTCCTAGCCTAGTCGATATTTGGACGAAATCAGAGTCAGTGAATTCTAGGGAGATTTGGTGAAAACTTAGAGATCTAATAAAAAATTTGATTGCATGAGTGGATAGCTAGGACGTTAAGAAATCCGCACGACTTTACGAAATCGAATTCGGGCGAGTAGAACTCCCGAAACTGAACTTAGCGTGAACATGTAGTTTTTGAGTGTCATGGGATAAAGGTGTGTTGTGAAATGGAGGTTTGAAACTCTTAATTTAGCTCTCTGTTTCCGTGCAATCCGCTAAGGCGAGATTTTCCCGCCAGGGCGGGGCCATTGTGGCGGGATGGGGGCCGCCATAGCGGGCCAGTCGCGAATTAAGTCGGAAATAAACCCCAAAAATGCCATTATTCTTCAAAATTCATTTTTGAGAGCTAGGAGACGACCCCAGGTGATTCTTGACAGTTTTTCACCATTGTTGAGGCTAAAGGTAAGGTTTTCGCTCCCCAATTCCGTCTTTCGATCCGTAGAACGTAAAATCTTGATTGCATATTCGTTGGGGGAGGGTTTTGAACGGTTTTGGATGGTAGTAAAAGCCCTAGCTGCACCTTAGAATCATAATTTGGGTATTGGGTTATTAGGTTTGTCATAATTCGGGTAAACTAGACCTTAATTATTCATCCCCATATTGAATTGTTTGTTTGTAGACCTAGAGCAAGCGGAAAAAATCTAGAAAAGGAAGAATCAAGTTTCTTAGGAGGGTTCAAGCTTTGTTTGAGGTAGGTGATGGTTGTGATCTCATGTTTGTGTGATTTATGCTAGTAATTACTTCATTATAATGCATGTATGTATGTGAATGTTGCACTATTGATCACACCAATCGTAAATGAGTATGAATGAATGATGGTATGCCATGAATCAACACTTGATTGTATGATTACGAGAATGTACATTGTGATTGTGATTGTGTCTTGTTGAATGGATCGGGTGTTACGTTCCAACACACTAGCTTGGATCGGGTGCCACGTTCCGACGCATGTATGAGATCGAGTGTCACGTCCAGCACACTAACATGAATCGGGTACCACGTACCGGTACACTAACAGTTTGGGTGTGGGTTCCATGAAAGGACAATTGACTTTTCATATAGATGTATTTTGAGAATCTGGAATTGCTGGTTGATCCTGTTATGCTGACTAATATTGTATATGTTCAGTATATACCTGTTTATTTTGATGTTATTATTTGTATATGTTTCACTTATTGGGATAGCCGCGTGATCCTACCAGTACATTGTGGCTGTGTACTGATACTGCACTTATTCTTTCTTTGTTGAGTACAGGGTATCTTCGGACGGCTACTGGCAAACCTCATTTAAAAGACCAGTGATTGATTCGAATTCAAGGGTGAGCCAGTTCATCTAGGCTGCCATGAGTTCTCGATATGTTTAGTCCATTTCTATTCAGACTTAGACTAGTACATTAGATATTCTTATGTTTAGTTTGGGGTTGCACCCATTTTCTTAGACTTTTCGTTAGAAGATGTTTTTATACATTGATTTTCAGGTTCTAGGCATTATTTCCGCATTTGTTTGTTAGACTTTTTGTAATTTATGGGAACTCCTTATTTTCCTTTTCTTTAGACGTTTAAACTTGCTTCTGTATCTTTAAATGTTTAGTTCTTGGGTTAGCTAATTAGTATTAATGGTTCTCCCACCGGAGGGTTAGTGTGGGTGCCAATCACGATGGTCTGGGTCGTACAAAGTTGGTATCAGATCCTTAGGTTCGTTGATCTCTATGTACCAAAATGAGTTTAGTAGAGTCTTGCCGAATGGTACAGAGACGTTTATACTTTCCTTCGAAAGGCTATATGACTTTAGGAAATCTCTCTGTTTTCTTTGTTTCCTTTCGTGCTATAACTTGGTTCCAATTGATATCTGGTGATACAAATTGGTATCTAATCTCCTTCACTCTTCTGTCCGCAGATAGTTTACACTAGGTTCAATGGTGTCAGGCCGTAGCTCCCATCAATGCGCCAATTGAGAAATCCGCAGCAAGAGGTCGCGATCGAGGCAGGGGTAGAGGAAAAGCTAGGGTAGAGGCCGAGGAAGGGTAGCATCTACTTGGGATGGAGCACCAATTGAGAATTCTCCCATAAATGAGGTTCCTTCTACACATCATGAAGAGGTAGAAAAGAATTTAGAGGTTGAGAATGAGGAGAATGTTGGACAAGATGAAGAGGTACAAGCTGAGAATACAGGTATTCCTCCCTTAGACCCAGTGTTAGCTCAATAGATTATGTCGTTCCAGTAAGGATTGGTTGGTCCTGGAGTGCTTCCCTCAATTAAAGCAACTCAAGCTCCCGCCAATCCCCCTATTGTTATTACTGTCCCCAATGTGGGTGGAACTGTAGGTAATGATGCTTTCTTCCGTCCTTTTTTGGGTCCTGCTATGACCGGTAATGAACATGAAATGTTGACTAAGTTCTTGAAATTGAAATTGCCTGTGTTCCATGGTTCTGAGAATGCGGACGCTTATGAGTTCATTATAGATTGTTATGAGAGGCTTCATAAGTTGGGAATTGTCCATCAGCATGGAGTAGAGTTTGTGAATTTTCAACTTCAAGGTGAGGTTAAGCAGTGGTGGAGAGCTTATGTGGAGTGCAGATCTTCAGCTTTACCCCCACTCACTTGGACCCATTTTCATGCTCTGTTCTTGGAGAAGTATGTGCACCGGACTTTGCGAGATTGTAAGAAGGATGAGTTCATGTCTTTGGAGAAAGGTGGTATTTTTTTGACTGTTTATGAGGCTAAGTTCCATGCTTTGTCTAGATATGCTACGCAATTGTTGACTACTGAGGAATAGAGGATCCGCCTATTTTTAAGGGACTAAATTCTGAGTTGCAGATATTGTCTGTTCATACTGGAAAAAGCTTCAATGAGGTAACATATTTTGTGAAGAAAGTGGAGGGGGTGAGGCGAGACGGTCCGACTAAGGTATTGGCTAAGAAAGCTAAGAATACAAGTAACTTTCAGGGTTCTTACTCCAGAGGTTTAGGGAGGCCAACACTTGCAGCCCGGCCAATTCAGTTTGCTATGACAACTTCTACAGGTAATTACTTGAGAACTCCACCTCAAAATTTGATTTAGGATAGCCAGGGAGCCGCACCTTCGACGGGCAACAGGCCATCCTTCGATCGCACTTGTTATAATTGTGGAGAACCTAGGCATATAAGGAGAGATTATCCCTACCCGTGCATGTTGGATTTCGCGCAGCAACAGACTAGAGCAGTGGTACCCGCAGGCAATGGTAACAATGGTTGAGGATGTCCATAAGATGGGCTAGGAGGTCGGGGAAATGGTAATGCAGGCAGAGGTACAGTGCAGCTAGGCAGGGAAGTAGCCCGTCATGATGATAGGGCTCAGTGTTTTGCCTTTCCAGACAAGATCGAGGCAGATGTGTCTGATGTAGTGATCAAATGTGCTATTCTTGTCTGTGATCGAATGGATAATGTGTTATTTGATCCGAGTTCTACTTATTCTTATGTATCTGTTCAGTTTGCCTTGGGATTTGATATGATTTGTGATGTACTTTATGCCCCCATCCATGTTTCTACCCCCGTTGAAGAGTCTGTCATAGTCACCCATGTCTATCGTGCTTGTCCTATTTTGTTTATGAGTTTTCAGACTTGGGTTGATTTGGTAATTTTGGACATGACTGACTTTAATATAATCTTAGGCATGACTTGGTTGTCCTCCTATTATGTTGTGTTAAATTGTAATACTAAGTCTGTGACTCTAGAAATTTCGGGAAGGGAATAATTAGAGTGGAAAGGGGTGTACATGCCTAAGCCCGCTAAGATCATATCCTCTATTCGGGTTAGGAAACTGGTGGGGTATGGTTATTTGACGTATTTGGCTCATATTCGAGATTTTGATATTAAGTCTCCCTCTATTGAGTCTATTCATGTGGTGTCAGAATTTAGAGAAGTGTTCCCTACTGCTTTGCCTGGTATGCCTCCTGATAGAGATATATATTTCTGCATTGATTGGAACCTGGTACGCGCCCCATTTCTATCCATCCTTATCGCATGGCCACGATAGAATTGGGAGAGCTAAAAACTCCTTGATAAAGTTTTTATCCGTCCTAGTGCTTCACCGTGGGGTGCTCCTGTCTTGTTTGTTAAGAAAAAAGATGGTAGTATGAGGATGTGCATAGATTACCGGCAATTGAATAGGGTCACCATTCGAAACAAGTACCCATTGCCTCGAATAGATGATCTTTTCGACCAGTTGCAAGGTGCGTCAGTTTTCTCTAAGATGGACCTAAGGTCTGGCTACCATCAGTTAAAGATTAGACTTGAGGATGTACCCAAGATGACATTTAGGACCCGTTATGGGCACTACGAGTTTTTAGTTATGTCGTTTGGGTTGACTAATGCGCCCGCAGCTTTCATGAGTTTGATGAATGGTGTGTTCAAGTCATTTCCTGATTCATTTGTTATTGTCTTCATTAATGACATTTTGGTCTATTCAAAAAGTAAGAAAGAGCATGTCAGCTATCTTCGTATTGTTCTAGGTGTTCTTGGGAAATAAAAGTTGTATGCGAAATTTTCTAAGTGTGAATTTTGGTTGACTTCGGTTGCCTTTTTGGGCATGTAGTTTCAAAAGAAGGGGTAATGGTAGATTCCCAAATGATTGAAGCGGTTAAAAATTGGGTTCGGCCTAGCTCTGTGACGGAAGTTAGGAGTTTTGTGGGGCTTGCTAGCTACTATCATCGATTTGTGAAAAACTTTGCTTCTATTGCCACGCATCTGACAAGGATGACCAAAAAGGAGGTACCTTTTGAATAGACTGAAAAATGTGAAGAGAGCTTTCAAAAGCTCAAGACTTTTTTTACCACAACGCCTATTCTAGCACTACCGGTGGAAGGTAAAGATTTTATTGTTTATTGTTATGCTTCACATACAGGTTTGGGTGCTGTGTTAATGCAGGATAAGAATGTTATAGCTTATGCATCACGGAAGTTGAAGGTGCATGAGAGAAATTACCCAACACATGATTTAGAGTTGGCAGCGGTAGTGTTTGCTCTTAAGATCTGGCGGCATTACCTCTATGGCGTCAAGTGTGAGGTATTTACTGATCATTGTAGTTTGCAGTATGTGTTCACTCAGAAGGATCTGAATTTGAGACAACGAAGGTGGATAGAGTTACTCAAGGATTATGATGTGACCATCCAGTATCATCCGGGCAAGGCTAATGTGGTAGCAGACGCGCTAAGTCGGAAGGAGGTGAGTATGGGCAGTCTAGCTTGCTTAAGTGTATCCAAGCGACCTTTGGCTAAGGAAATTCAGACCTTGGAGTCTAAGTTCATGCAGTTGGACATCTCAGAGAAGGTGGGGTGTTAGCAAGCATTGAAGTAAGGGCCACGTTCATTGAGGAGATCAAGGCCAAACAATTTGAATGAGCTTAGAAAGAAGACAGCATCTGTCAAAGCACAAGAGACCAATCTTGATGCGGGGTGTGTGCTATGTAAGGATTTGTGTTCCTCGAGTGGATGACTTGATTAAGAAATTGTTGATAGAATCTCATGGTTTGCGATATTCCATTTATCCGGGTGTGACCAAGATGTACCGAAATTTGAAGCAACTTTATTGGTGGCCTAGCATGAAGAAGTATATAGCGGAGTTTGTGGCTAAGTGTCAAAATTGTCAACAACTGAAGTATGAACACCAAAGGCTTGCTGGTTAGCTTCAGAGAATGTCAATTCTGGAATGGAAGTGGGAAATGATAGCTATTGACTTCTTGGTTGGTTTTCCCAAGACTTTGGGAAAATTTGATTCTATTTGGATAGTGGTTGACCGATTGCCTAAGTCGGCCCATTTTATTCTAATCATAATATATTATAATACTCAACAATTGACTAAAGTTTATGTAAATGAGATAGTAAGGCTGCATGGGGTGCCCCTTTCTATCTTCTCAGACTGTGGTATGCAGTTCACATCCAAGTTTTGGAGAAAACTACATGATGAATTGGGCACACAACTCACTTTTAGTATAGCTTTCCATCCACAGACGGACGGACGGACAGCCAGATAGGACTATTCAAGTGTTAGAAGACATGTTGAGGGCATGTGTGATTGACTTTGGAGGGCATTGGGATAATTTCCTATCAATGTGTGAGTTCTCCTATAATAATAGTTATTACTCCGGCATAGATATGGCACCGTTTAAGGCACTCTATGGGAGGGGATGTAGATCACCCATAGGATGGTTTGAGGTTGGAGATGTGAAACCTTTGGGGGTTGATTTAGTGAAGCATGCTCAAGAGAAAGTGAGGAGTATTCAAGCTAAGCTTTTAGCAGCCTAGAGTAGACAGAAAAAGTATACAGACCATAAGGTAAAAGAAATGGCGTTTCAGATGGGTGAGAAGGTTCTTCTTAAGGTATCATCCATGAAAGGGGTGGTGAGATTTGGCAAGAAGGGAAACTTAGTCGTTGTTACATTGGTCCATTTGAGATTCTTGACTGTGTAGGGTCAGTGGCGTATAGATTGGCTTTACCACCTAGCCTATCGGGAGTTCATCCGATATTTCATGTGTCCATGTTGAAGAGATATCATGGTGACGGGGATTACATCATAAAATGGGACTCAGTATTGCTAGACAATGACCTTCAGTATGAGGAGGAACCAATTGCAATTCTTGATCAAGATGCCCGGAAGCTGAGGACCAAAAAGATTAAGTTCGTGAAAGTTCAATGAAAACATCGTCCAATTGAAGAATCTACTTGGGAAACCGAGAAGGACATGCGAGACAAATATCTCCAATTGTTCATTGATTCATGTACTAATCCATTCTTACTTTAGCCTATTTTCCTAAGTTTGTCATTCGGGGACGAGTGATGGGTAAATTGGTATATTTTTTAAAATAAAACACTTAACATCTTAGTTATCCACTCATGCAATCAAATTCCTTATTAGATCTCTCATTTGTTACCAAATCTCCCTAGAACTCACTGACTCCGATTTCGTCCAAATCTGGACTAGGCTAGGAAATTTCAAGTTACTACGAAAAAGTTTTCCTGCCCAAAATTTTTCCCCTATGGCTTTTCTATAACGAAGGGAACATGTCGTTACAATAATTAGACTGATTTTAGAGTCGCCACTTAATTTTTTAAGGTAAAATTAAGAAAACTATTATTTTCACAAGACAAACAGAAATGTAATGAAAACTTAAAAGGGGTCCGCGGTTCTTATTAGTGCTCTAGAAAGGGTTTTAAAGCATGTAGAACACTAGCTAATGCAGTTATTCGGTAATTAATTATTTGGCTAAAATTTTAAGTAATATAAATATTTGTCTAAGTTGTGAATAAATAGTTTAAAACTATACATCATTTTTAAGGGCAAGGGAAAAATTACTTAGGCAAATTACTTATAAATATTCTCGAAGTAGTGATAACTTTGTTTAATTTTAGAAAAAATATAAGTGTTTACTCGAAATGGACTATTTTTGGGGAATTGAATTTTTAAAACCTTGAGATCAATTTTAATAAATAAAACACATAATAGCATTTAAATAGGTAGGGAATGAGAATTCAGGCCCAAGTCTGGATATGTCCACCTGGGCCAGTACTTGGGGCTATTTTCATTTTGGGCCTTTGGCCTAATTCTTGCCCATTTTTGTACCTGTCCTAGATTAAATTTCGAAATTTACTTCTTTGGACCTTAGGCCCATTTTCCATCTGTCCTAAATTTTAACAAGATAGTAATAAGTGAAATGACAAGGGCTTAGGCCCAAAATAACAAAATACAATCTCTTTTTTTATATAAAAAGTGGGCCTTTGGCCCAATCTTTTCAATTCTCCTCTGCATCAAATTCCTTCAACTCCGAGACTTGTTCATCGATTTTTATGGCTGGTACTTCGAAAAGGAAAGGATTTGAGCCTTTATGGCTCTCTCGAAATGCGGAAGGGATGTAAAGTGTCCACAATGGACTCAGATGGGGTTCAAGTCAAACAGAGAAAATAATACATCAGCCTTTGCTTAAAAAAATTAATAAAATAGCTAGCAAATAGATCAATTAAGCAAAATAAAATAAAATAATTATTTAAGTTAGAAAAGCCATCACTTTGTTTTCACACCTTTAATTGGCTAATTGGAGAAGTGAATAGATACTAAAGACAGTGAAAAGAGCTTATGCATAACTAGGAAATTGTGGCATTAAGCAACAGTTCATCAATTCAATAAACAATGAACAATATTTTAACTTGCAAGACTCACACACTTAACTTTCTTTTGATAGATAAAACGACAAACAACTTTCATACTAGCTGGTTTAAGATTCTGCTCCCATTTTTTAAAAGAAAAACGCCATTAACAATAGCCAAACGAGTGAACCCTTGATGCTTCAAACAGCAAAAATAGAGAGTACAGACTCAACTGCATTTCGGTGAGCTTCGAGAAGAAACAATAACACACAAAAAGAACAAACTCGACCAAAGGAAACAGAGAAACAACAGCACTAGATACACAACGACTAAAACTTAAGTCAATATTAAGACTGAATCATGGAAAACAATTTAGGTCAGGCATATATCATATTAAACACATCAGCCACCCCATGGCATCTAATAGAAAACAACCACAGAACAAGAATTTTACGACATCGGAAAACAACACATTGAAATATAAGAGAGACGAGGAGAATATCATAAAGGAGGAAGCGTTACCTTTCGCTGGGACGAAACGAGCCAGCGACCACGGTCTTCCTACTATAGAACTCAAATACGAACAACAACAAGGAACCTGGGCAGAATCTCGAACTCAAACAAGACTTAGGGGTAGCGGTAGAAAACAAAATAGAACCCTCTACTGAAGCGAGTTCTTCTCTTCATTTTCAAATGTGTTTCGTTTGTATTTTTTAGCTATTCTATTACAATATTTTCTATATCTTAGTTAAGAAAAATGACAACCTCGAGCAATGAAGAACAAAGGGCTATTTATAGCCAAAATTAGGGCTCATTTTTTTGGGGGGGAAAACGAAAGGAAATTTGATGATTTTAAATTTGAAATTTGAATCCTTGCTTAAGGATAAGGTCGAACACCTGGAAATAGTACGAATTCCTAACGAAATTGAATGGAGAATCGTTCGATTTTGAGAGAAGGATGGTCGAGCAGCACCATGGAGACACCTATTACGATTCGCGAAGCTTTTCGTACGGAGAGGGCATGTTGAGAGAAGAGAGGGAGAGGACGACACAACGAGAGTGGGCTCGGGTAGCATTTTTTCTAGGCTAAGTCGCTTGAAATTCTAGGTTTCTGGACGCGATGAAGAAGACACGGGTACATCGGTCATTTTGCCACTGTTGTGCGCGAAAAAGAATAAGAATGAAGTGGGGTCGCTCTTTTGGTATTGTATTGGATTTGCTGGTGGGTATCTTTTGTTTTGTGGGCTGGGATTTCAAGGGAAAATGGGATGGATTGCTGATGGTTTGAACGAATTGGGCCTGGGAATTGAGTAATGGGCTGTAAAAGATGAATGGGAATTGGAAAAATGGGTCAAGATGTTGGTCAATTTTTGACTTAAGAATATAGCCACATGAATTGCATTTTCGACCAAATTTAGTTGAATGCAGCCAAAATTGAAATAAAACAAATTAATATAATCAATTAACGAGCTTCTTAATTTCAATGAAATAAAACAATAAACTTAGTTATAAACTAATAACTCAAAAATGTAAATATTAACTAACTAAAACAATTAACCGACTAATTAAGTAAAAATTAAAATATTTTTTAGACGGTTTTCGAATATTTATAAAATGTACTAATTATATACATAATTATGGAAAACATATATATTATTTAAAAATTATAAAAAGTGACAAAACTTATTTAAAATAACTTGCAAACTATTTTTTTTGAAATTTTATAAAACTAATTATTTTAAATCGTTTAAAATTTAAGAAGTTCGATGATTAATCTATATTGTGGAGGTCAAAAATTGGATGTCAACAACTGTCCCTCGTTTGACTTAGATTGATGAAAGAAATTCGAGACAAATGAAATTGACAAATCCAATTTTGACCGACCACATCTTCGTCTTTAGGAAAGGGATTTGGTACGGACTTTATTATGACCGAACTCCGGAAATGATAATTCAGGCCACTTGTAGTTTGATATGCTCGATTTGACGCACGATTTTGAAAGAATTCGAAAGCTATTCGATATTGAATTTTGAAGAAATCAGAATGCTCGGGAATAAGATTTAAGAGCGGATGTTGGAATACAGCCGAGTTTCAACACTGATCCCGCCTACATATCCCTCAATTTAGGGATTCAGGCTGCTTGTAGTTCGACTCAATCAGTTGAAAAGGAAATCTATCATGCTAAGATAAACTTTGGTTGGGAAGTAGTGACAAATAAGTCGAGTATGATAAAGAAGTTTGCAACCTCTTAGCCATGAATGTGGAGCTCTTCACATCCATAAGTAAGAACTTACACGGACATAATTTCGAAAGCTCTTGGTGTATTGTCACTCTGATTAGAAAGGTGCTTCCAGTGAAAACCAAAATTTTTGGATGGGAAACTGAAACTGATAAACCTAAAGAAAAACCGACATGCCTTCTAATAGGGGTGTGGTTTGATTGTGGTGGAAGTCGCTCCTCAGCTCGCGCCCTAAGAGTTTGACACTCCTCTTCGGACTATGTCCCAGTTCGCTGCTAAGAAAAAGTTCCACGTTGTGCTGCATCCTTGTTGATGTCGTCCGCACCTGTGGTTTGACTTGAGAATTCATCCTCTTGGATGCTCTCGACAATGACTGAGATAAAACTCATTAGCATAAAAATGTAATTCAAATGGAGAGATAGCATCTTTTACCATGTTGACACATAGCCGCTCTCCTTGAACATCTAACGTCAATTCCTTCATCTTGATGTTAGGTCAATAAAACTTGTATCTCATATTTGCAATATAATTTTTTGAATGTACTCTTCCTTTGATATCGAAATAATAAAATATAGACTGATGTAATATGTTGATGGCTCTCTTGATGATGATGATGATGATGATTCTTCATTGGTAAGATGATGATAATGATATGATGATGTTGCTCCATCGATAGGATGATGATGATGCTAGGACGATGTTGCTACTCCATCGATAGGATGATGATGATGCTACTCCATCGATAGAATGATGATGATGCTACTCCATCGATAGGATAATGATAATGCTCCATCAATAGAATGATGGTGCTACTCCATCGATAAGATGATTATGATGCTCCATTGATAGGATGATTGACAATGATTCATTGATAGGATAATACTGATGAAGGTCCATTGGTAGGATGATGATAATAAAGAACCGTCGGTAGGATAATGATGATGATGAAGAAGATCCGTCTGTAGGATAATATTGATCCATTGGTAGGATAATGTTGATCCATTGGTAGGATAATGTTGATGATTCATTGGTAGGATAATGTTGATCCATTGGTATGATAATGTCGATGATCCATTGGTAGAATAATGATGATGATGAAGAAGATTCGTCTGTAGGATAATGTTGATCCATTGGTAGGATAATATTGATAATAAAGAAGATTCGTCGGTAGGATAATGTTGATCCATTGGTAGGATAATGTTAATGATTCATTGGTAGGATAATGTTGATCCATTGGTAGGATAATGTCGATGATCCATTGGTAGAATAATGATGATCAATTGGTAGGATAATGTTGATGATCTATTGGTAGGATAATGATAATGAAGAAGAAGATCCGTCGGTAGGACAATGTTGATCCATTGGTAGGATAATATTGATGATGAAGAAGATCCGTTGGTAGGATAATGTTGATCCATTGGTAGGATAATGATGATAATGAAGAAGATCCGTCGGTAGGATAATGTTGATCTATTGGTAGGATAATGTTGATGATCTATTGGTAGGATAATGTTGATCCATTGGTAGGATAATGTCGATGATCCATTGGTAGGATAATGATGATGATGAAGACGATCCGTCGGTAGAATAATGTTAATCCATTGGTAGGATAATGTTGATGATGAAGAAGATCCGTCGGTAGGATAATGTTGATCCATTGGTAGGATAATGTTGATGATCCATTGATAGGATAATATTGATCCATTGGTAGGATAATGATGATCCATTGGTAGGATAATGAAGATCCTTCGGTAGGATGATGTTAATGAAAATGAAAATCCGTTGGTAGGATGCGGATATTCCATTGATAAACTGACGACGATGTCCCTCTGGATGATGATATTATCTCATTTGATAATACTCTAGGAATGTCCATCCGGGTGGTAAAGATGATGTCCCTCATGGTAGTTCACATTACCGCATCTGATAACAACGAGATTCGTGAATAGTCTTCTAACGTTCTTGATGCTAAAAAGCGTAATCTCGTGTCATCGAAGATGCTTGTATATGTTGAGAGTGATGCTTTCACTTGTTCCCATTTCGAACACTTCATTTTCGTTGTGGCTCAAGTTTTGCTGGGAATTTGAACGAGGTGTTGTTGCTTGTATTCTGAACTCTTTCTTTTTCTTCTGAAAAATTCCAATGACTTTCCTGCATCCACAGAAAAGTTGTCAATTTTGGGGAGCACCTCGCCCTTTTGACTTCTCCATATTCGTTGAATGGAGAAATATGATGAACTTGAGGCAATCTTATAGACCTGCATCCACGGAAAAATTGTTAGTTTTTAAACAAACTGATCTGTGTTGACTTCTTTAATAGCTTGCTCCTTGTCTTGCTATCTTCAGTTGATCGCTCTAATCTCTTTCTTCTCGATAGATAAGACAAACCAATTTATGCAAAACTATTTGAAACATATAGATAAAATCTTTAAGAAAAAAGTTTTCAAAAAGCCGTAATTGAAAAAGGTCACTACCAAGTGTCATGTCACGTCAAGCTTAAATAAACGTCCTTGGTTTGAAACTTTGGTGTGTCTGATAGCTTGTTCTGGAGAATTCAAAAATCCTTAAAGCTTGGGAAATTTCTGACATGGTTCTCCCGAAATCTACTATAATTGAGAAGTTTTGTAATTAACTCTGAAATTCAAAGGTGTCGGAGATGGTTGAAGTTGACTATGAACTTTAACGATGTCAGAGATTAGTTGAAGTTAGTTTTAAACTTCTAATATGCTTGAAATATTCAAAATTTACTATAAACTTCTAGTGATGCTTGAAGGAACTTTTGAGGCCATCCTCAAAAATTTCTGTCCCAGTTTGATGTCTTGGGGTATTTCAAACTGTTGATATATGACTTGTAGAAGTTTTGAGACCCTCTCAAAAATTCTGTCACAGTTGCAACTTGCAATGTATCTTCAATCTTGACTTGTTGGAGAAAATATCTTCCTTTTTAGAATTTTTTAGTCCCTCTTAAAAATTTTGTCCCAGTTTCTATTGTAAAGAAAAATAGAAATTTAATGGGAGATATGACCAAGCCGTCGTGGTGCCTACGTATCCCGTTGAGGTAGGAATCAGGTCAAACATAGTTCCCCTCTCGAGGATTAACAAAAATAAGAAATTAGACGAGAAAACGATCGAGGCTGACATAGGCCTCCTACGTATCTCATTCTTGAGAATTCAGGTCGAACGTAGTTCAAGTACAAAAGGAAACATTAAAAAGGGATAAAGGGGTGACCGAGGCCGACATAGGCCACCTACGTATCTTATTCTTGAGAATTCAGGTCAGACGTAGTTCATTACAGAGGGATATATTCTAAGCATAAAGGATTACAAGCAAATAAAGGTGGTTACAAAGAAAAGATAGAAATCGAGTCTTCAAACATGGTATTTTTTAACAATATTTAAGTAGATTGACGACTTGTGAGATCCAATGTTCACGCTCAACCATGTAATGTCATCAAACAAATGTATTGATGTGTTCTTTAAGCAAACTGATGAGTTCTCTCCAGTGCTTTTGTCAGATAGGCACCAATTTTGTTTTCTTTGATGCATTCATCATTTTCCTGATTCACTATTCTGATCTCTCCTGAATTCGGCTCATTGTGACTCTCGAATTGTCTGAATTCTTCAACCAGGTGTTTGGGTACCATGATCTTCTCATTGTAGCCCTTAGATTCGTCTACATCTACCCTATGTTGTTCATTCAGCTTGTGACTTGACATGCTATTGACAGATTTGAAAATATTTTCACTGAAATCATAGATAGATACTGTTAGATAGCAACTATAAAGCAAGTAAAAGCATTTTTTTTGCAATAAAGAAGTTTTTTATTTGAAATAAGAAAATAAGAACTTTGGCCATGACAACAAATCATTTTGTCCTTTTTTCAAAATATTAGGAGGGAGATTAAAACATATTGAGGTAAAAATAGAGTAAAAGATGGGTCTCGAGCTTGATAGCATCCAAGGAAGCTCTACTCCATTGAAGGACAAGGATGAAGCTTTAGAAACTCCAAGGAGGCCCATAACAAGATCTTAAACCAAGGAGTTCAATGATAAGCTCAATGGGCTTCAATCGCTGATCCAAAGGTGTCTTATTGGGGAAGAAGAGCTCAAGCCCAAGGGAGAGGAATTGTCAAAATGCTACAATTATTTGGTGGCCCAAATTCAAGCCCAAGATGAGGAATTTTAAGGTCCAATTTCGTGCAAATAAGGTCAAGAAGAGTCCAAGAATCAGCCACAACAAGAGTTGCTTTCTGCCCAAGTTTTGAGAGAAGACTA
>JAJOOF010005934.1:0-39699 GCA_029582545.1 Solanum lignicaule
AGTTTAAATGTGTGGATGTAAATAAGTTTTTTTTTATTCCGCACTATTTTCATTATTGAATGCAATGAATGACTATGTGGCTCGTATAAGACCCCTTCGGGGTTGAATACGCCATGTTACGACTAGGGGGTACTCTCGGGTCGTGACACGTAGTATCCATATATGTCTGCCACCACTGCCTGGCGGGATCGTCAAGCTGATAGGCTATGAAATCTACCGCTCGACACTCCAACAAACTCAAGCCGTGCAACCTCTCACGGTAGAAAGTCAAAAACTAGTGGGTATCCTTTCCAACTTCTCTTGAGAACCTCGATGGTGCTAATCTGAGGAAATATCCGAGCATCCTATGCTCCTGGAATGGTATAACGCCTCCTGCAACATCTGGCTGAGCGGCAGAAGGCACTGGGCTAGGTGCCCTCTTGGAACGGGAGCTGGAGGCCGCTCTCGCTGTACTAGTGGAATTGGACCTGGCTGTTCCTGCTGTACTGGTGGAACTGGACCTGGCTACTCCTACTGTACACCCCCAAAAGCTGCAAGTAGCTGGACAATAGCTGCCTGATGAGTTCATGATTTGGACTCATTTAGGGCTCTATTTTAATAGATTTAGTGTCCTCAAATGCATATTTTGTGCCAATAACTAATGTAAATCCTTGATTTTTAGGTATTTGGATTAAGGAACAAAACATGGACACTAATGAGCAAAAAGGAACAAGGCAGCTGAAAGAACGAAGAAAAGAAGGCCTGAGGATCGCCTAAACCATTGGGCGAGTCACCGAATGGCCAGGGTCTCGCCTAATGTTCCAGTGTGCCAAGCCCTGAAGGAGAAAATCAAGTCGGTGATAAAAAAGAGCAGTCGGCGAGTCGCCGAACGATTCCACGATGTAGTGCTGTATCGCCCAAAGTTACATAACTTGAAGTTGATGTAGGTCAAAGCAAAAAGGCGATAGAACTGACCAAAGGGCGGATCGTCGAGTGGATCAGCGATCTCGAATTATTGGGCCGAATGGTCCTTCGCAACACATTTTTGGGGTCTATAAATACATGTTTGAATTTTTAGTTTAGTATGGAATTTTAAGGAGATTTTTTATCGGTTTTAATTATTGTTCAGTTTTCAAGTTAGAGAGTTGAGAACTAAGTTTTGAGACAATATTTTCTTAGCTTTGAAGATTTCCATTTCTGAGAAATTGGAAGTGGGTGTTGAAGATTCTTCATCTTAGACCTTTGTAAAGACAATATTAATCTTACCCAGTCGATGGAAACACAATTTGGTAACAATTTCTATTTAAAACCCCAATTTTTGGGGTGTGATTATGTGAATATGAGTTGATTTAGCTGCTGGGTATTGTTAATTGATAGTGTAAATGTTGTTTAAAAGTGATTCTATTTAGTAATTATGGCTTAATCTAAAAGGTTGTAGTTGGAAATACAACTCTACCTTAGTGTTTTTGGCTTGCTCGAGAGAGAGGTTTTAAAACCAAGATTACTGATTTGATGGTCTGTGAGTATTATGTTGTCATGGATTCAGCGAGAGAGAGTGAATTCTAAACCCTTTTCCACACATTCAGCTCGAGAGAGTGAATGGACTAAAGCGTAGGTTGTTCTTAATTGCTGCTTTTTGGTGTTCGAGAGAAACCAATTTGATTCGGGGTAAATTGTTCGAGAGAAAGTTTATCTCCACTAAAGTCTAACTTATTCACTGATTTATAGCTATTCACTATTAATTGCAATCACCCATTTGTCTACCTTATCCCATAATCCAATCACATTCCAAGAACCCGTCTCCATACCTGTTATTTTCGTGTTATTTGCTGTTGTAGCTGATAGTTTAACCCAAATCCCCTTGTTATTTGACACTTGTGTCACCCCAAACTTGAACTATGCTTTTATTCGTAAATGTTTTTACTTATTATTGACTTGAATATTTTCATGCTTTTCTATTGATTCTTAAATATGTACCACTCCCTTGGAACTCGACCCCAACTCACTTAGTTGGGTTATATTACTAACTAACGATCGTTGACACTTAGTATTGAATGAAGTGTCTTTGAAACGCTATTAATCAAAATGGCGCTACTGCCGGGGAGTGGTGTTATTTGAGAATTTTTGGTTAAGTTGGATTTTGTTCTTATTAGTTATTGTTGTACTTACTTAATTTTTAGTTTCGGTTTGTGTGTTGCTGTTTTGAATAGAGAATTGGAGCATATTTGGTAGCACAGTGACCCAATGGATCACCCTCATTTGAGATTGATGATTCTTAGGGATGACATTCTAAATTTCAGACAATTGGAGGGTGAATCCATTGATAAGTTGTGGCAAAGGTTTAAAACCCTATTGCAATAGTGCCCAACTCATGAAATTCTGAATAAATTACTTATGGAATGCTTCTACCGGGGCCTGGACCCTGAAAATAGAATAATGGCTGATCAACTCTCTTCGGGTTGCTTGATGCGACATTCCAATGAGACTGCAACCCAACTCCTTGATAACATGGCCATGACCAACAAAGAGAGAGAAAAAGACCGAAAATTGGCCACATTGTTGACTTAGTTGGATGTCTTGGCCAAGAAAGTCAAGGAATTAAAGGTAGTCCACCGTTTGGACCCCCACATTTACTGGAGGTCCTGTAAAACTCAGCGAGGTAAGTGAACACTCGGTGTGTCACCGAGTGGGTCGGTGAGCACGACTAATGCCGCCGAATGGGCGAGAACTGAACGGCCTTTAAAGGCCAAAGGTTTAAACTCTCAAACTCTTTCACTTTCCCTCACTTTTCATCTTCCTAAACTTACAACCGCACTTTAGTTGCTATATTTCTTACATGTTTAGAGTGTTTTAGTCATTGATTGTGTGTTCGGAGTGGATTAATTTGCCGCCTAGCATTTCAAATTGTTTTAATCGGCATCTAAGGTTGGTTTTCCGAACCCCAAGTTTATTTTTATCAAATTTGTACTCATTTTCAATGATATTATCTTAGTGATGTGTGCTGGGCCTCTCTGATCTTAATTGTTGTCGTGTGTGCCTGTGTTGATTCACTATCCTTGCCCGAAATGCTTATGATGTTGAATTCCCATGATTTTAAGCCTTAAAATTGATTAAATATTATGGGGTTGTGCTTGCATATTGTTGAGTCTAGTCGGGTGAAGTCTAACTAACCCGTATTTGTGCCAAATGATGTAATTTTCCCAATGATAGAGTGGATGACGTCATTCTTAAGGGCAAAAATTGTCAAATGGCCAAATTTGGCAAAATCGGGAGAAGTCTGAGTATCCCGGGGTAATGGGTGTATTGGGTCTTGCTTTAATTTGATGAGTGCATGCTTTGATTTTGTTTTCAGGGGTTGCGGGGTTGAATTCGAGAAGTTGGGTTGAAAGTAGGCACATTGGGTCGTTTAGCGAGCTGGGTCAAGCTCATGAAACCACTCGGCGGTTCGCCGAAGTTCCCCATCTCACCTTTAATTTTATGCTATACTTGAAGTTTGATTCTGTAACTTTCGGCGAGAAGCTTGAGGTCACCGAAGGCCCTCGGCGATTCTCCAAAAGTCTTCTTGATTTCCCTTTGTCTGCACCCCTGAACCCTTTTTGCACTGTAACTTTCGGCGAGCTAATCCTTGCTCGCTGAATGCTATCGGCGATTCGCCGAACGACCTTCCCTTCGCCGACAAGTCAAATCTTTCTGAAATTTTGAGCCAATCCTTTCGGCGAGCCTGATCTAGCTTGCCAAAGTGATTCGGCGAGTCATCGACCGGTTCGACGAGTCTGTCTGCAAATGTTCTTCTGTGATTTTGCTTGAAGTATTTCTTATTTTTTCTGATGTTCTTACAGACATGGCTAGACCGAAAGTTGCTGGGAGGAACGTGCCACCCCGAAAGAAGGCTAAGAGGATTACAATGAATGAGGATGCAGTTGCATCCAGAGGCAAAGCTACAAAACTTCCCATAACTGGTGGGAAATGCAAAGGAAAAAGCAAGGCACCAACGTCATCGGAGGTCAGCTCCGACAGTGACGGTATCTACGCCACACGCCTCACTACTTCTGAGAGTGAGGGTGAGTACTAGGAGCATCAGGCTACAACTTCTGAGGATGATGAGTTAGTAGCAGCATAGAGGACAGAGTTGCACTCTAAAAGGATGAATGATCCATCTAGGATCATGACTCCTTAAGCCACCACTACTCCTCTTCCAGTTCCAGCATAGGCAGTGGTCCTTGCACCACCAGTTTAGGGTCCTCCCCCCAAGTCTATGAATAGATTAAAAACTGAGGGGCTGAGGACAATCATTAAGGAGAAGCGTCTGTCCACGGATGGGGAGATTGATAGGTACCCTGAGATTATGAGCTGTCTGAAGGCTCATCAATTCCAGATCTTCACCAAGCCCCGTGGTCCGTATATTCCTAACTGGGTCTGGGAGTTCTATGCTGCTTATGTAGCCTTGATACCACAGTGAAAGAAGCAAGCAACTGCATTTAAACCGGTTGATTATGTAGTGGTTCGGGGAAAAAAGGTCAAGTGTGATAGTGAGGCTATCAATGTTGTCCTGGATTGTCCTGATGATATTGATGACGACTGCCAACACATGATCCGGACTACCACATTAGAGAATATGAAGTAGTGGTTAGCTCATCTCATATGAGACTGTGCCCCTAAATGGCTTGAAGTTGGAGTACCTATCGAGAAGAATGATCTAAACATTGCTGCAAGATTCTGGTTTGGCTTCATCAATAGTACTATTATGCCATCCCAGAATGAGTCGACTCTCCACCATGCCAAGGCAGCCTGTTTGGGGTACATCAATGATAATACGAGGCTCAATCTGGGGATGATTATGGCACAGGAGATGGTCATGAGGGCCAAGCAGCGCCAGACCTCACTTCACTTCCTGGTGTTGATTACCGAGCTATGCAAGCGAGCTTGGGTTCCTATAGATGCAAAGGAGGATGTGGAAGTGATTTCCACATCCTCTACTGACATCCGGAGGATAGAGGCAGAATATTTAAAGGATCAGGCGGAGAAGAAGAAGGCAGCCCCGGTGGACTCTTCCCTAGGTGTGGACACAAACTCACTACCTACAGAGGGATCTTTGCCTACTCCAACCCCTGGGCCTTCAGGTACTTCTAGTGTTTTTCCTTCTAACACTCCAAGTGCTTCTGCTACTGCACTTCCTCCTAGACCTGTTACTGTTGCTGTCTCCCGGACCACGCTCACTCAGGCTTCATTACTCCGGATGGGGAAGCTTGCCCACTCTATCGATCGTCGTGCTGCCAGACTCGAGGCCTCTATTCCGAGCATGATTCAGACTTCCCTGGCTGATGCTATGACACCATTGAGCGCTACCATTGACGCCCTTACGGTTAAAATAGCATTCTGTGAGCGTTGAATTTGATTCAGGAGCTTTAAATTGTTGAACCATTGTGTGTGAATATGGAATCATTCTTTGTGTGAGGGCATTTAAGTACCATTGTTGAGCTTGAACTTGCATTTGAAGCAAGTATTGTGAACTTGAGAATCTTTGATAATGATGAGTCATAACTTGGATCTTTGAGTGCACAATTGATCCTTGCATGAGTAAGTAGAGTCTTTTTGTGTGCATTCATGATTGATTCTTGTGTAGCACTATTTGAGACATCCTTTTTGAACTGCTGAACTTGAGATTTACTTGAGGACAAGCAAAATTTTAAGTTGGGGGTGTTGATGAGTCCACAATTTGGACCCATTTAGGGATCTATTTTAATAGATTTAGTGTCCTCAAATGCATATTTTGTGCTAATAACTAATGTAAAGCTTTTATTTTCAGGTATTTGGATTGAGGAACAAAGCATGGACACTAATGAGCAAAAAGGAACAAGGTAGCTGAAAGAACGATGAAAAGAAGGCCTAAGGATCGCCTAAACCATTGGACGAGTCGTCGAATGGTGAGGATCTTGCCTAATGTTCTAGTGTGCCATGCCCTGAAGGAGAAAATCAAGTCGGCGATAGAAAGGAGCAGTCGGCGAGTCGCCGAACGGTTCCGTGATGCAGTGCTATATCGCCCAAATTTACAGAACTTGAAGTTGTTGTAGGCCAAAGCAAAAAGCCGATGGAACTGACCAAAGGGCGGATCACCGAGTGGATCAGTGATCCTGACTTATTGCGCCGAATGGTCCTTCGCAACACATTTTTGGGGACTATAAATACATGTTTGAATTTTTAGTTTAGTATGGAATTTTAAAGAGATTTTTTATCAGTTTTCAAGTTAGAGAGCTGAGAACTAAGTTTTGAGACAATATTTCCTTAGCTTTGAAGATTTGAAGATTTCCATTTTTGAGAAATTGGAAGTTGGTGTTGAGGATTCTTCATCTTAGACCTTTGTAAAGACAATATTAATCTTACCCAGTTGATGGAAAGACAATTTGGTAACGATTTCTATCTTTTGATGATGTCTAGCTAAAACCCCAATTCTTGGGGTGTGATTATGGGTTGATATAGTTGCTGGGTATTATAAATTGATAGTGTAAATGTTGTTTAAAAGTGATTCCATTCAGTAATTGTGGCTTAATCTAAAAGGTTGTAGTTGCAAATGCAACTCTACCTTAGTGTTTTTGGCTTGCTCGAGAGAGAGGTTTTAAAATCAAGATTATTGATTTGATGGTCTGTGGGTATTGGGTTGTCATGGGTTCAACTCGAGAGAGTGAATTCTAAACCCTTTTCCACACATTCAGCTTGAGAGAGTTAATGGACTAAAGCATAGGCTGTTCTTAATTGTTGCTTATTGGTGTTCGAGAGAAACCAATTTGATTCGGGGTAAATTGTTCGAGAGAAAGTTTATCCCCACTAAAGTCTAGCTTATTCACTGATTTACAGCTATTCACTATTAATTGCAATCACCCATTTGTCTACCTTAGTCCATAATCCAATCACATCCCAAGAACCCGTCTCCATACTTGTTATTTTCGTGTTATTTGTTGTTGTTGCTGATAGTTGAACCCAAATCCCCTGTTATTTGACACTTATGTCACCTCCAAACTTGAACTATGCTTTTATTCGTAAATGTTTTTACCTATGATTGACTTGAGCATGCTTTTCTATTGATTCTCAAATACGTACCACTCCCTTGGGACTCGACCCCAACTCACTTAGTTGGGTTATATTACTAATGATCGTTGACACTTAGTATTGGATGAAGTGTCTTTGAAACGTTATTAATCACTTCCTGAAGAGCAGGAGTCATGATCGGTGCGGCTGGCGGCTGGGCTAAACCTGGACCTTCCGGCTGATGGGGAATAGGGGCATCCTAAGGCTCCTCTACCTGGCCTGGAGCTATATCTCTGTCTGGGGATGGTCCTGGACCCCTACCCCTACCCCTACCCTGTGGTCGACCTCTAGGCCTGGCCAGGGCTCTATCTACCGCCTCAGGTGGATCATCACCACCGGGGGCACCATGTCTACGAGTTATCCCTGCGAAAGAGTGAAACAAGTGAGATTCCATTAAAAGAAATGAAACACGCACTGCACGAGATGATACAACATAAAGAATGTTCCTAATGACATCTTGTAGCCTTCCAAAGATAAGTCACGGACGTCATCACACCTATCCGCAGGACTCTACTAGACGTTAGCTCTGTACAAGTGAGACCAACGAACAACCTGGCTCCGATACCAACTTGTCACGACCCAATTCCTCGAGCCATGATGACACCTACTATATCCCACTAGTAGGTATGTAACACCCCAAAATTTTTTTTAGCTAAGACTCGAATCGTTCTTCGTAGTAAGTGAGATTTCACCAAGGAATTTAAAATTTTCCTAAGTGTTAAGGTCACTAGAAGTAGCACCTTGAGTTTCAAGAAAAACTAAGGAGAGTTCATTCAAGTCATTCCTAAGTTTTCTTAAAGTTTAGGGTCAACTTCAAATGACCATAAATCGTAGTACAAGACGAGTTAGGTGAGCTACAAGATAGCCAATGAAATATCTTTGAGTCCTCTTTCCAACGACACCGACTTTTCTAAATTCCAAGCTCTGAGTAAGAAGTTATGATTGATTTACTAACGACGCACAAACCTGACAGCAGCTTCGCGATGGCTCCACGTAACGGAGCCAATACGAACCTCTCTGCCTGGTGAAAAATTATTCCAACTTCCAGCTCATTTTATTTATTTCTTAAAGGGTATTTTGGTCCTAAAAACCCTTACAAATTCATCTAAATTGCCCTAAACGTATCAAAAGTCAGTTTTCACAAATCAAACCTTCTCATCCACTCCAAAAATTATACGCTCAAGAAATTAAAGAAACACTAAGGCTAAAGTTCTACTTCAATGATTTTCCTTCAAGTTCTTTAATAAGATGTTCTTTCAGGTATGTAAGCTTCCATAGTGTTGAGTTTGTTCACCTACACGCCAATCATGTTAATTTCAACGTTAAATTCGTTCTAGAAAGTTGAAGGTTTGATGTTCTTGAAATTGGCTTTTGTTCTTGAGTTTAGATGAGATTGATGAGTTCTTGAGGAAATCGTGTCAATTTTAGAGTTGTGTTTGATTAGATTCTTGTGTACATATATTGGGTATCTCAATATAAAGAGAAATTGAGAAAAGAATAGAATTTAGGCGAATTGGGATTAGAAAATGAAGAAGAAAAAAGTCGAGGGAAACTGGCAACCCAGTCCACGTCGCAGACCTGCATCCCCTTTTTAAAGAATTTTTATCCGTATTGCGGAGAGGTCACAGACCCTTCTGTCTCAAAATTTAATTCGCAACCAATTATGAAAATGCATCTCGTGTCGCGGAGTTACTTCCAGACAGTGATTTCTTGATCATTTCTCATGTTTAACAATCTAAAAGCACTCCTAATCATCATGATATCTTTCCTACCGCAAATCATAACCTTGAATTCATAATTCAAATTCAAGGTAGAGCTAAGAGTTACGTCTTGAGAGTTCTTTCGAACATTTTGAGAAAGTCCATTTGAGTCTTTTTGAGGAGTCTTCTACAATTTCTATTAACTTGTTTCAAGACTCGAGCAAGTGAGTCTGAGAATGTATTCACGAGTCTACTTTATCATAATGAGATCCTTTATATCATGAACCATAACTCTTGAATTCATAATTCACATTCAAGAGAGAGTTAAGAGTAGAGTTCAAAAATGTCTTTGAGTCCAATTGTTAATCCTCTGAGATCAACTATCGATTTGAACTAAGTTTTTAGGAAGTAAGTAAGATAATGAGAAGAGTCGTATACACGAGTTCCATGTTGTTATGTAAACCCTCGAGTCGAGTCGTTCATGCCCATAAATTTCGTATGAACTTCATAAACTGAGCATCTTTGAGAGGAGTAGTATCTTCAAATTCTAATTCTTTAGTATAGAGTTCCTAATCCCTTTTGAGATTTTATTCCTAATCATGGGACTATTACATATTACCCATGGAGTCCTTCAGTTGAGTAGTTCATGCCCATAATTCCGCATGAACCCTTTGAGTCGAGCATATTGAAACGAGTATTACCATTGAAGTTCTTGAGTTCTGAGTATTGGGTTCTATATATATGGTTATTGAAAACTTTTAATTGAGTCGTTCATGTCCATAATTCGGCATGAACTTTATTCTGAGAAGTGTTTTACAAATTTTTCTAAACTTGTTTTAAGACTTGAGCACTTGAGTTGAGAAAAAGTAGAGTCGAGTTCATTTTCTTTAAAATGATATATGGGAACTAAGTATTCTCAAGAGTCAATGTTTTCATATTTAAAAGAGGAGGAAAACTAAGATTTCCAAAAGAGTTTTGAGGAGTTTGAGTACCATCCCTTTTTAGAGAAAGATTTTGAGTAATAATCTAAAACCATAGAAAGAGTTGTGTTTTTAAACATATGAGCTGAGTATATTTTTGGGAGTAGTATTGAACATCAATATGGGGACGAGTTCAGATAACTTAAGTCTCCATAAATCATGTAGTCCACATGGGTCGAAAGGGTCATACTTTTTAGATGATTACTCAATGCTTTTTAGCATAGACTAGTGGATCCACTTAGTTGAGAGGTTTTATACCCCGACATGGTATAGAACAGTTCTGACAGCGTGGGCGAGATGCTGTATCATCACATAGCATATAGTGATGGTTGTCGATTAGCGAAACTCCCACAGAGTTATATTGTATTTTTATATACAAACTGATTTATTATTGTATTCTTCAATACATTGAATTGTTATTTATGGTTTTAAAAGCTTTCCATATATCACATATTTTATTGTTGCTTTATTTTGAGTTGAGTATTATACCTTTGAGTTGAGTATTATACCTTTGAGTTGAGTATCATATCTTTGAGTTGAGTATCTTATTCTTGAGTTGAGTTGAGTCGAGTAAGTTTGAGAAGAGGTAAGTATGTTTCCTGTTTATTAAGTTCAAGCTTATGTTATGCTTTAGAATTCCCCTTACATGCTCGTTGGCATGCATCCTTTCATGATGCAGATACAGGTATTCAGGATCATCAACAGGAGCTTCATTGATACCACATGGAGTTCGAGTTAGCTATGGTAAGCCGCATTGCTTTCAAAGGGTTCCACTTTTACTTTAAACTATATTAGTTGTTAGGAGGTCGTGGGTCTTGTCTTGACTTCCATCTTTGTCATTTAGAGGCTTCATAGATAGTCAGTATAGTTGAGAAGTTTGTGTCATTTATTTTGTTAAATGTTTTAAAGACTTAAGTCGCCTATTTTATGGCGAGTTGAATATATTATTTTATTCAGAGTTTTTCATTTGAGTTAAAGCTTTGTATTTTAGTTAATGAATTTTTATTCTGTTTTAAGCTTTGTATGCTTGAGTTAGTCTTTCGCTTGCAGTCAGCCAGGATGAGGGTTCTCTTGGAAACCAACAATGGTTCTCGAGTGTTGACCACGTCTTGGGTGTAGGCTTGGGTCATGACAAACTTGGTATCAGAACATAGAGTTCAAGTGTCCTAGGTTGTCTATGAAGCCGTGTCAAGTAGGATCTTATTTATGGTTGTGAGGGCCCCACTTCTATAAATAAGTGACTACAGACATTTAAGAAAAGTTTCCCTTCTTTCATACTCTTAATCATGCAATAGAGCTATGTCATAGAGATTTATTCTAACTCATGCGTTCTCATATCCATTCGACTAACCCCATACTAGAGGTGGTTGAAAAGAAAAGTCAGTCCTTTATGGATGAGTTATTCTTAGCAAGAGTTTTTGAGGAAGTCATGGGACTCCAGAGGGGCTTGAGAGAAGAAGCCCATGAGTTAGTAAGTGTTCAGTTTAAGAGGAATGCACCCATATTCATGTGAATCGTGCATTTGAGATAAAATTGAGTTGTGCTCTCTTCTCTAAGCCTTGTTTCAGCTGAGATCCTTATAATAAAGTATGTTTAGCGCTTAGGTAGTATTTTCACCCGAAAAGGGTTGCATGAGCTATGAGATTATGAGCAGCAGTAGTAAAGAGTGCCCCTTAAGTTAAGAGAATAGTATGCAGAGATTTAGTAATCTAAGTAAGGGAGATGGTGTTTTGACAAACTATGTTACTATAGTCATGCACCTATTAAGTTATTAATGAGGAGTTTTCCCTTATGGATAGACTAAGAAGTGATGAGTTATGAAGATTCCATCATAGGAGGTAGAGTGTGTTTTAGCTAGAAAGGAGTTTGTGATGAAGTGTCATTGTGTAGGTAATGACCAAGTGTAAGTGTTAAATAGAAGAGCAAAAGTATTCATAAAGTGATAGATCTAAGCTAGGCTTATGATTTTGAGGGACAGGCCATAATATTCGAAGTGTTATAGAACTAATTAGGTATTGATGTATAGTGAGTGAGTGAATAATACTCAAGCTGTGAAGGGAAATGTGATAGTAAATTGTAAGTATGAAGACTAAGAGGTAAGGATTGATTATTTGTCTTGAATTTTAGTGGGAGAATGATTATTAACTTTGTATGTAGTAGTTGTAAGTTAGTATAGTAAGAAAGCAATCATATTGATATTTGGGTTTACTCATAAATATTAAGCTTGAATTTGAGATGAGTTTCATGATCAAAAGAATGGCAACATGAGGGTAATGATGTTAGTCTTTAGATTTGATCTAGAAGACTTGACATAGAGTAGGTGAGGATTTGAGGTGATTAGCTACAATAAATATGAGTGGTTCAAGTGAGAAACCCTAACGTTTAGATAAGGGCAGTGAAGTGTGGCTAAGTCACAAGAGTAACAAGAGCATTCAGAGGTGTGCCGAGATGGTATGTTACTAGATAAGGTTCCAATTAAGTTATAATTTTCCATGTGTGCCTAGATAGCATAATTGAGTTGTCAATGTGGAATAGGTCCATAGATTTCAAGTGCTAGCTTTATACCTAAGGGGGAGATGACAAGATGAGAAATCAAGTCAAGTGTTGAGAATTTCTTAAGGAGCTGGTTAGTAGGAGTTCGTGGAGTTGTTAGATTACTAAGCTTGAATGTGGTGTTGTTAAATATTAGTTGGCTCTTGATATGAGCCCAATGTGGTGGCAAAATAGTAATGGTTTTGGGATGAGATTCTCTATAGAGAGGTATAGAACCCGAACCTAAGGATTTGAGTTAAGCTTGAATATAGTAAGAGCATACCATTAGACTCAGACCTTAGTAAGAGTAACCCTATTCCATACCTAGTCCAGTCGTCATTCGATGATGAATAATCCCAAGGGGAGATATTGTAACACCCCAGAAATATTTTGAGCTAAGACTCGAACCATTCTTCGTAGTAAGTGAGATTTCACCAAGGAATTTAAAATTTTCCTAAGTGTTAAAGTCACTAGAAGTAGCACCTTGAGTTTCAAGAAGAACTAAGGAGAGTTCATTCAAGTCATTCCTAAGTTTTCTTAAAGTTTAGGGTCAACTTCAAATGACCATAAATCGTAGTACAAGATGAGTTAGGTGAGCTACAAGATAGCCAATGAAATATCTTTGAGTCCTCTTTCCAACGACACCGACTTTTCTAAATTCCAAGCTCTGAGTAAGAAGTTATGATTGATTTACTAACGACGCACAAACCTGACAGCAGCTTCCCGATGGCTCCGCGTTACGGAGCTAATACGAACCTCTTTGCCTGGTGAAAAATTATTCCGACTTCCAGCTCATTTTATTTATTTCTTAAAGGGTATTTTGGTCCTAAAAACCCTTACAAGGTCATCTACTTCAATGATTTTCCTTCAAGTTCTTTAATAAGATGTTCTTTCAGGTATGTAAGCTTCCATAGTGTTGAGTTTGTTCACCCACATGCCAATCATGTTAATTTCAACGTTAAATTCGTTCTAGAAAGTTGAAGGTTTGATGTTCTTGAAATTGGCTTTTGTTCTTGAGTTTAGATGAGATTGATGAGTTCTTGAGGAAATCGTGTCAATTTTAGAGTTGTGTTTGATTAGATTCTTGTGTACATATATTGGGTATCTCAATATAAAGAGAAATTGAGAAAAGAATCGAATTTAGGCGAATTGGGATTAGAAAATGAAGAAGAAAAATGTCGGGCGAAACTGGTAACCCAGTTTGCGTCGCGGACCTACCTCCCCTTTTTAAAGAATTTTTATCCGCATCGCGGATCCTTCTGCCTCAAAATTTAATTCGCGACCAAATATTAAAATGCATATCCACGTCACGGACTTGCTTCAAGATAGTGATTTCTTGATCATTTCTCATGTTTAAATATCTAAAAGCACTCCTAATCATCATGATATATTTCCTATCACAAATCATAACCTTGAATTCATAATTCAAATTGAAGGTAGATCTAAGATTTAAGTCTTGAGAGTTCTTTCGAACATTTTGAGAAAGTCCCTTTGAGTCTTTTTGAGGAGTCTTTTACAATTTCTAATAACTTGTTTCAAAACTCGAGTAAGTGAGTCTGAGAATGAGGAGAATGTATCATGAGTCTACTTTATCATAATGAGGTCCTTTATATCATGAACCATAACTCTTGAATTCATAATTCACATTCAAAAGAGAGTTAAGAGTAGAGTTCAAGAATGTCTTTGAGTTCAATTGTTAATCCTTTGAGATCAACTATCGATTTGAACTAAATTTTAAGGAAGTAAGTAAGAGAATGAGAAGATTCATATACACGAGTTCCATGTTATTATGTAAACCCTCGAGTCGAGTCGTTCATGCCCATAAATTTAGTATGAACTTCGTAAACTGAGCATCTTTGGAAGGAGTAGTATCTTTAAATTCTAAGACTTTAGTATTGAGTTCCTAATCCCTTTTGATATTTTATTCCTAATCATGGGACTATTACATATTATCCATGGGGTCCTTGAGTTGAGTAGTTCATGCCCATAATTTCGCATGAAACCCTTTGAGTCTAGCATATTGAAACGAGTATTACCATTGAAGTTCTTGAGTTCTCAGTTATTGAGTTCCGAGTATTGAGTTCTATATATACGGTTATTGAAAACTTCTAATTGAGTCATTCACGTCCATAATTCTGCATGAACTTTATTCTGAGAAACGTTTTACAAATTTTTCTAAACTTTTTTTTAAGACTTGAGCACTTGAGTTGAGAAAGAGTAGAGTCGAGTTCATTTTCTTTAAAAAGATATATGGGAACTAAGTATTCCCAAGAGTAAATGTTTTCACATTTAAAAGAGGAGGAAAACTGAGATTTCCAAAATAGTTTTGGGCAGTTTGAGTAGCATACCTTTTTAGAGAAAGATTTTGAGTAATAATCTAAAACCATAGAAAGAGTTGTGTTTTTATACATATGAGCGGAGTATATTTTTTGGAGTAGTATTGAGCACCGATATGTGGACGAGTTCAGATAACTCAAGTCTCCATAAACCATATAGCCAACGTGGATAGAAAGAGTCATACTTTTTAGATGATTCCCCAATGGATTTTAGCATAGACTAGTGGATTCACTTAGTTGAGAGGTTCTATACTCCAGCAAGGTATAAGACAGTTCTGGCAGCGTGGGAGAGACGTTGTATCATCACATAGCTCATAGTAATGGTTGTCGATTAGAGAAACTCCCACAGAGTTATATTGTATTTTTATATACAAAATGAGTTATTATTGTATTCTTCAATACATTGAGTTGTTATCTATTGTTTTAAAAGCTTTCCATATATCACACATTTTATTGTTGCTTTATCTTGAGTTGAGTATCATACCTTTGAGTTGAGTATCATATCTTTGAGTTAAGTATCTAATCTTTGAGTTGAGTATCTTATTCTTGAGTTGAGTTGAGTCGAGGAAGTTTGAGAAGAGATAAGTATGTTTCCTGTTTATTAAGTTCAAGTTTATGTTATGCTTTAGAATTCCCCTTACATGCTCGTACATTCCACGTACTAAGCCATTTGGCCTGCATCCTTTCATGATGCAGATACAGGTATTCAGGGTCATCAACTGGAGCTTCATTGATACCACATAGAGTTTGAGTTAGCTATGCTGAGCCTCCTTGCTTTCGGAAGGTTCCACTTTTACTTTCAGTTAAAGCAGTTGCTAGGAGGCCGTGGGTCTTGTCCCGACTTCCATCTTTGTCATTTAGTGGCTTCATAGATAGTCAGTATAGTTGAGAAGTTTGTATCATTTATTTTGTTAAATGTTTTAAAGACTTAAGTTGCCTAATTTATGGTGAGTTGAATATATTATTTTATTCAGAGTTTTTCATTTGAGTTAAAGCTTTGTATTTCAGTTTCATGAATTTTTATTCTGTTTTAAGCTTTGTATGCTTGAGTTAGTCTTCCGTTTGTAGTCAGCCAGGATGAGGGTTTGTTTGGGAACCAACAATGGTTCTTAAGTGTTGGCCACGTCCAGGGTATAGGCTCAGGTAGTGACAAGATAAGCCAACTCGAAACCTAGAACAACTAGCAGTGGGTAAAAAGGCAGAAACCAAGTGGCAGAAACAATAACAACAAAAAGGAATAAGGCAAGCAAAAAGAATACATACATAAGAACTGAATCCCTCTTAGAACCTGGAAGTCACAAGTACAAAGCCATACTAAGAGTATAAGTCCCAAAAGTGGACCAACATACAAAAATATACGCAACTACAAGGACCTGTCTCAAGTACGAAAGACGAGCCACAAAATATATGTACAGAAGAAAACGACAATGATCAGAACGTTATGCTCACCCTCGCCTCCAGATACTGGCTGCTACTGGCTCGAATGGCGGCGCCAATGACTGGTGCTCGGTCCTGCATCTTGAAAATAGATGCAGAGTGTAGTATGAGTACCAGTGAAAAGGTACCTAGTAGGCATCATATGCCGAGTGAGTAAAAAAGGTAAAAGCAATAGGAAATGCTAGAATAAAACACAGGCAGAGGTCACGAATAAGAGAAGTAAAGGTATGCACATGAGTGTAAGGCAAACAAACCTAAGGTGACTACTCCAACTGGGCCACATAAGCCCAAAAGGTACACTCATGCGCAAATCGAAGTAAAATTCCGAACGGACCCCCATAAGCCCGTCCGGTAAACAGAAAAGCTAAACTAAGACTAGAGGAGATTTTTAAACCCGAAGCATTACTGAAATGTTAGTATTCCCGAGCTATGAAAGAGAGGAAACACAGAGCCTGGACCTCAAACCATGGGTGGGTCTACCTATAGTAGATACACTGATAGAGTCGAACTTTGCAAGGGATAACACAGAGCCTGAACCTCGAACTGCGGATGTCGACTACCCGTAGATAAAGTGATATAACCCAAGGGGGGAGGACTCTGTATTTCGACTCCATTATAGGAGGGTAAATAAGCAGCAGTAGGAAGAATAGAGCCCGGACCATGAACCTCGGGTTAAACCTCTTGTTAAGTTACCACGGCAGCGTAAAGCTTCCAAATAAGCCATCCAAGGATTCCCGCATCTAAAAGTCATGAGAAACTCTTCGTAACCATCTTCTATATCCTCTAACCATCTCACGGTGACAAAAAAGCCGAACTGAAGCCGTATGTATCACTGAATGGGCTCGGAGGGCAGCCAAAAATGTAGAAAGTTAGGATCATACGGGAACTATGGATGTTAGGCCCCACAGCTGAGTCACTGCCTAGCTAAGGCTCATCTCTATCAGACCTAAGTCTGCTATATCAGTTTACCAAGACCTACGCCGCTCAAAGTCACACCGGGGTGGAAATAATATAATCTCTCGGCTCTGAACAATCGTGAGTCTATGGCATCCCTAGTCTAAGTCTAGACTAAGGCCAAACATGCTCCAATAATAACTCATAAGTCAAAACCATGCCAAACAAGGAAGCAAGGATGATCAAATATAACAATTCAAGTACCCGTTGAACCCGGAGACAGCCTAAATATGAATTTTATCGAACAAGGCATGCTAATCTAGTTCCTCCCCCCAATATTCATGCAAATCCACATACGCTCACACATTCAGACTAAATCTAAAGGAAAAGAGAAGTCGTAGCCTACCTGTAGGCCGAACACGCGCGCTCCACACTATCAAAAATAGAATCACATCGTCGTTACGGTTGTTTAGACACAAAATTCACAAGAAACGGAGGTGGACCAATTTTGGGGTAAAAAATGGAGAAAGTGGGATCCACACCAGAAATTCCGGAATTAACCCCAAAAATAGGTTCTAAACAGCTTTCTGAACTTGTGTTCCGAATTGGAATACAATTCGGAGCTCGGAACAGTCCCAACACGAACATGCAACGAAAAATCCAAAATTACACTAAAAATGAACCACAGTGACAGCTGCTATTTACAAGAAATTACTAGAAACGAGGGCCCAACTGCTGAAACCAACCACACCATGACAATTCTCACAAAAAGCCCCACAATCTAGGCTCTTGAATCACCAAATTCGGACCTAAAATGGCCAAGAAATCATCTTCCAAAATTCCCCAAAAAATTAATCTCGAAAATGAACTATGGCAGCAGCTAAAATATAATTCTTATCTCCAACGAAGCTTCAAATACGAATTCCAAGCATGCCAACACGTTCTCCTCGAAAAACCACTCAAGATAGCTCCAAGAATCACCGAAATCAGACCTAAAATGACTGAGATATCAAGTCTCAAAAATTCCTAAAATCAAGCTCACAAAAAGGGTCGTGGCAGCAGGTATTTCACGAAATTTACCTCAAACGGAGACTCCAAGTTAGTTTCCGAGCTCACCAACGCGTTCTTTCCAAAAAACCCCACAAGATGGACCTCCGAATCACTAAAATCGGACTTGAAATGTTAGAGTTACGAAGGTTTGAAGTTGAGAAATGAGGCTGAAATGGCCTGCACGAGCTATATATATTAGCTGAAAAGCTGATTTTTTTATGCCAATTTTAAAATCTCCGATGGGGTGCTCGGGATTCATTCGGAACCCGATAAAAATAAAATAAATATGCTACCCTACTAAATTTGACATTCTAGACTCAACGGCAGAGTCAAAATTTCCATCAGAGATTATCTCGATAAAAAGTGGGTCCCACTCCCAAAGGCCATTTTTAACCAAAATCCATCGAGGGGCTCGGAATGAGTCCGAAGGCCTCGGGAGTTGAACGAAAGTCGTTCTAGACCAAACTCGATATTCGAGGATAACTGCGTTGTCATAATTTTCATTCAGACATGTTTTCCAAAAATGTTGACCAAAGTCAACCGCTGGCCAGTTTTTAAGGCTAAAACGCTAAAAATGGTTTAAACTCGCACCGAAAGCCTCGGGACTCGAATCAACCACACTTCTAGCCTAATTTGGTCATTTCGAAGCTAATGGAACTGTTAGAATTCCATTTTGAGGCTGTTTTCCTGATGAACTGACTAAAAGTTACTTTTCAAGCTTCAAGGCCTCTAAAACACGAAAAGCTGCACAAAATCCAAACGAACGACCAGGCGATTGAACTGTCAGTGCTAGCTAGTCATAAATGACTTAGGGTCGCTGTAGGAATTCTCTAACCAGCGAAACGAAGTCGGGTACACATAAATTACCTGGAGGGTCTGATACACTCAAATTACACCTCCTTAAAGAAGCATAAGCAATCGTTGTCAAATAAAGAACCCAACTTGTAGGAATATGGTTTAGACTTAAACTTAACTCACGATTATATTCATTTAGCCAACTTATTTCCGAGACAAGTAATTAAAGGGGGGAGGGGGGATTTGTGAAACAAATGCTGAAAATTATTTAAGTAACAAGTGAGCAGGATTCATACTTTGTTGTTATCAATATGAGAAAGAAACTAGAGTGTATGTGTTCCCCATAAGCTCTTAACGCAGTAATCCTAATAATGGTAATCACTTCCTAGTGTTTTACATGCAAAGTTGGTAAGTTAGGTATGCCTAAGTGATTGGTCCTCCAAATAGGGAATTTCACCCCACACCTTGGTCCGGCTATGTGTGTATGCTTTACTAACCCTTATCTTTAACTCAGATTAGACATCACATCAATGGATGTCTTAGTTCTCACCCTCGCACCAACTGACATTAGACTATTAGATAGTATCACACTAAATCTCTATTATTAATTCTTTTCTTATTAACTACCTCCTTGGTCCGGCAAGTAGCAACAAGGCGAGTTCTAACGCGTGCACTCGTTAAAAAAACTTCTAAACGAAAGAATTAATAATACATGTATAACACTATTCGGGAATTACTTAGTTATTATTCATACATTGTTAATTACTCATGGTTCCCACAACCCTAGTTGTGGATTTAGCTACTCATGCTAGAAAGAACACAATTCATATTTTGATAAACATAATTCATGAACTTACGATTAGAGTAGAGGAAATCCAAAATCTCAACTTGAATTGAAAAGTTAAAATCTTCAAAACGAACTTAGGAAATCAACAATTTCCAAAGTTGCAAGTTAATCTCCAAAACAAAAAACTAGAAGTAAAATAATAATGTCTAACCCCCAAAAACGAGGTTTACATGCCTTATATATAGAAAAACATGTCCTAAACAAAAAGGAAATGAAATAAGGAAATAAACTTTCTGAACGTGGCTTCATTCGACGACTTCGACCTACAGCCGTGGGTTGACCTACGGTCCGTAGGTCCCTTCTGTAGGTCAACACTTAGACTTTTTCTTGCAGAGGCTGGAACCTTCATTCTCAGATACAAACGACGGATGTGCAGTATGGACCGTAGGTTGACCTACGGTCTGTGGATCCCCTTCCGTGGCTCCATACTTAGAAACTTCATCAGATACTAGAACTTCAACTTCTCTGAAACATTCGACGGATATGCAGGACGGTCTGTGGGTAGACCTACGCCCTGTCACTTACATCCATAGTTCCACACTTGGTCAAGACTTCCCTGATGCTCCATCTATGACACCCATCGATGGACCGTGACTAGACCTACGATCCGTAGGTCACCTTCGTGGGTGGCTCCTTCTGTAGATTTTCAGTTGTCATCTCCTACTTCCACGTCCAAGCTTACTTCCTGCAAACATGACACAAAACACATTAATTCTAATACAAAATGGCTCTAGACACACATAACTCATAAGTGAAATGTATTAAAAATACCATAAATTCATGGTATATCAACACCCTCAACTTAAACTCGTTGTTTGTCCTCAAGTGACTTACTAAACTTTAAACGACACTTGTGTAGAAGCAGACATATAAACTCAAGCAATCACATGGCTATTTCAATCCTTCCATTTTCTCAGTGCAAATCTTTCTCTTAGATTCAATAAGCTAACTCATGCGGATCAAGATATGACAAAGATCGACCAAGAGACAACACAACATACATTTTTTCCCAATCACCAAGGTACCAACTTTCCGACAAAGTAAATAATGCCCTCACTTCAAATGAAATCCTTTTCACACAAAAGATATGAATTTAGAGTTTTAGGATTCATTCAACACTCACGCTCATAAGTGATTTGAAGTACAGTTAGTGCTCAATACCATATGTTTGCCCTTATTTTCATTGCTTAGACTCTCCAAACTAGTTGCTAGGATCACTATAGGACTTTCTTAGCTTGTAACGTAGGCTCAGGGTCATGTGTGGTACGTTTGGGTACTTTTTAGTGACTTTTTGCCCTCCTTGACATTACATTGGCTTTTTACCTCTTTTCTCAACCTATTTTTGACATCCTTGCATTTTACTTTCTTTCCCTTGAATCTTTTTTCAGCATGGATGCGACTTTTGACTTTGTGGATCATATTTTTCACTTTCTTCTTTTACTTTATTTTTCTTTATTTTTCTCAGCACTTCTATTTGTCATCTTTTTTCCTTCTTTTGCACAAAGCCACATCCTCTCCTATCTTTTCTTTTTCTCTTTTCAACATAAAACTCTTTTCATACCCCTTTTTATTTCGGTTTCCGCTTTCATAGCCACCCTCAACTTATGGATTTTACATTAATTGAGGTGTACAATATCCGATGTCTGACCAGGGCCAAATTGAGGTAACTTTTTGCATTAGCCACCCTCAACTTAGGCTTTTGGCCTAAGTCAAGCTGCACATGTCTAAGGAGGGACCGGGGCCAACACAATTATTTTAGGGAAGGTGAGTTAGGTGAATCAAAAGAAATGGTCTATTTTAGGCTCAAATATTTGGATCAAAGGGAACATTGCTCACATTTGGTTGGATCATTTTGGGCTTATGTGGACAAATTTGAACAAGGGCCTATGATCACTTCCCAACTTCTAAACTAGATCATTTTAGCAGGACCAACGGGGCAAGTTCTAGATTGGCACATACTGTCTGAACATTCAACTTTTCTCATACACTCTTGGCACATTGTTTCATTATCAGATTACCCAGTTCAAGTTTTAGCTTAAGTCATGAGGTCAAGTCGGTTATTATCATCTCATATTGAGATCTAACACATTCAACTCATCAAGACTACCAATCTAGCACAATTCATCATTTTTGGACATGGATCATTTTCCTTATGCTTTTCATGCAATCATGCTTTCATTTTTCTACTTACTCCTACACATACATTCTTAAACATGCCGGTTCAACAGAAATTAAAACAGTCTCTTGGGGAAAAAGAACACAGGCAAGAAAATCCCAAGAGAGGATTGTTAGTTGGGTTACTCAGACTTCACCCTATCACTCATAATTCGTTTACCCCACCTCAAACAAAATAAAGTGCAATTGTCCCCAATGCACACAAAAATAAACAATAAAGAGTAGGGTGAAGGTAAAGCAAACCTGTGGCGCAAAAGTGCTGAAGACCTATCAATAAGCGGGTGGATCCGGTTTCTCGGAGCCCGCTAAATAAACACGGGGAACGCCATCAGTAGCGCTCCCATCTACCATCTCAGCACCCTCAGTAGTGCTGTCATCAACTCTCACTGTTGCACCATCAGTAGTGCTCATGCTGCCAGATGCACCAACTCCTATCTCCTGAACCCGTTGCTGTCGCATCTCCTCATCGACTATGGATGCTCTCTTGGCCGCCTCAGTCTACTGGTGCTCCCTCTTCTTTGCTCTCGCAGCCTTAGTGTCATCAAAAGTATGACCGGAGCAGGGGCGCTTCCCAGCATCACGAGAAGGATCTGGTGCAACATATCATTGTCGAATAAGGCATTCACAGACATATCATCAATCGATGCCGTGGGGGCGGACTCAGGCTCAATCTCTTGTGGGGCAAGAAGTCCAGTGATATCAGCACGAAGGCTCTATGTCTCCTTCTGGAGAGTGGTCACATCAACATTCAGGGTCAGCCTCTCTAGAACTCTCAAATCAAAGGCATTCAGGCGCTTATGAACGGCTTGGACCTTCAGGTCCATCATGTGCTCCACCCGCTGCTCAATCCTAGCCTCGGACTCCTCTATAGCACGCTGCATCCATTGTCTCATAAGCTGCAACAGGGTAGCCATCTGTGTCTCGAGCTTCTGTACTCGAGCTAGTGGGATGGTTGTGGCACCGGAAGAAGGTATGGATCTAGAAGAGCTAGGGGCCTGACTCATGGCCCAAGATGGGGAAGCCGAGGCAACCTCAGTAGTGGCTGAAGGGGAAGGCTCCTCACCCTGCATCTGCTCCACATCTACTACCAAGTCTGCTCCCAATGGTGGCACCTCAATCTGCGGCTCCCTGCGAGGTGCTGCTACATTGGCCTCATCCTTAATGAGACCGATATCCAGGGTCTTGGTCGCCTGAAGCAACCTGTCATAGTGCCAAACCGGTATGCTAGCATCCCTGCAAAGTTGGAAAATGAGGCATGGGAAGGGTAAGGTGGTGGTGTCTTTGAAGGCCCTCTCATGTATCTCGGCAATCAGCATGCGGGCAAAGTCTATCTCCAACCCATCAACTAAGGCATCAACCATCACTACTTGGTTCCATGTAAGTAAATTATATGCCTGAGTAGGGGACACATGGTTTCGCACCAGCAACTAGAAGAATTTGGCCACAAATGTCAAGGTGGCCTTTTTTATACCCACGCTCGGGGTTCAGACCCACTCGATGCGCTCTTCGTCTATAGCAAGATGACAAGCTAACCAGCACAAAAAATATTCCCTCATATCGACATTCCTCTGAAATGCCCCACTTCGAATAATGTCCTAGTGATAATCGAACTCGGCCATGTTGATAGGCAGAGTGTGTCCTGGACCGTAGAGGAACCGACGGATAGTGGTCTCAGAAATATCTACTGGAAACCTCCGCACTAGTGTGGCCTCAAGTGGAGGCTGGGCAGCTGGCTTTGCCCATCTATCAATTGAACCTTTGAGGGTGGTTGCATAGGAAGTATAGAACTCCCTAACTATTTCCTCATTTTAAGACCCTGGGCTACAGGCCATCCATTCACACCTATGCCTCTGGAAGAGCTTGTGGATGGCGGGTGTAGTATAAAGGTTTCCTATGAGAACCCGACGCTCCTCGGTGACAAGTCGAATCACCTATCTTTCTTACTCATCATCCAATAATCCATGTATATTCTCCACTGGCCACTCACACACCATCGATTGGGCTCCTCAACGACTGGTGCAGGATCGGTATTTGGGGGCACTACATTGTCACCCGCACTATCAACCGCAAAAGATGAGGTGTGCTGCCACTGGGACTAGAGCCTGAGCTGGAGCTGGAGCCGGAGTCGAAGCCGGAAGCTGACTCAGAGCCAATCGATGAACCGATCGGTGTTCCCCCCTCTTCAGACTGGGGGGCAGTGACCATGTTGGGAATCACCGGTTAGGAATGGTTTCTCGTGGTGAGAGAAGTAGTAGGGGACGTCCTGGTGTTTGGAGGGATGTACTCATCATCCGTGTCCTCATCTATGAGCCGAAAGGATGGTGCCACTAATTTGGATTTGCCCTTTGCGGCATAAATTGGAGCTTGCTTGGGGGCCATAGTACATGTAGAACCGTTAGTTAGTACCAAAACAATCAAATAACACACTCAAAACAATTTTAGAACAAGAAATGAATCAGTGCGAAAACTGAAAAAATATTTGGACAGTAGCAGAACTGTCCACCTACGGTGGGTACCTACGGTCTGTGGATACCTACGGTCCGTAGGTCCCCTCCTTAGGTCAAAGTTCCCAGAAGTTGGGTCTTTGAGACCTCTGGACCGTAGTCCACCTCCGTGGTTCCACACTTAGCAAAATATCTTATGAGCTCAGACTTACGAACCCTACCTAAGATCCATAGGATGACCTACGATCTGTGGACGGGGTCTCGTGGGTCGAGATTGTGTCAGGTTGTTGTCAGGAATCACATTTCAACCTATTTTGCACACATCAATTCAATCAACCTAGGTCTAATCATGCATTTCAACATTAAATATGATAATTCATCATCCGTAGGGTTTCGATTACTCGCTATTTGACACATTAGCATACCGACAAGAGAAACCCTAAGTCAAAACTGACATTTAGACCCATTACTCTTAGGTTTATTTGGTTAAACAAAACAACACAATCACAATCTATCGTCCCAAGGGTGTTTCTAGCATACAAATCATTAGTTACACATAAAATTTTACTACCCAAGGTCAAGATCCACTTTGTGACTTCTTAATACAACAATGAACAGTAACTTCAAAGTTAGAGTGAAGTCGTTTACCTTTCAAGCAAAGAAAGTGGGTGATTGTGTGATGAAATAGACTCCGAAAACCTCTTTCTAGCCTTTGACACCGAACCCGGATGGAGAATTCATTATGAGAGGGAGATGTGGTGATTTTTGGGAGAAAAGAGGAGAATGATGGAAGGGGAGAGGATTATTATGGGAGATGAGAGTGATTGGGGGAGTTAATATGGGATTTTTGGGATTTGGAGGGGTTAGAAATGGTTAGAAGGGAATTTGGGTAATGGGGGATGAATTTGAAATGAGGGGTTTTTATTAAATGGGGGTCCAGGTTGGGTTTCTAGAAACCCTAGGTTGGACCCACGACACCCCGTCTATGGTCCATGGGTTGACCTACAGACCGTAGGTCCGGTTTGTAGGTCACTCTAACACTTGAAATTCTTAGAAAACTTCGCCATTCACGATCCGTGGATGGACCCATGGACCGTCGATGGGGTCCGTAGACCTCTGCACAACCTTTTTCTGCAGATTCAACTTTTCATCCCTGCACTCGTAGCACCCATTAGGACTTTATTTTTATATTTTCTGGACACTTTTTAAACACGGAACCTATGCTATGTCTAGCCAACACTAATACACAAATAAAACACCTAAAGAGTTACAGATATTAAAATAAAAGAAGAAAACTCCTAAATCGAAAAGAAAAACCTATAGTTGGCCAGATTATGCATCTTGGGTTGCCTCCCAAGCAGTGCTTGATTTAACGTCGCGGCACGACGTAGGCCATTTGATTACTCAAAATTCATCAAGATGGTAGGCCTCAACCACTTCTTGCACATTCTCCTCTTTCCCCATGTAGACCTTGATCCTTTGTCCGTTCACCTTGAACCTTGTTTCGTCCGTGTTCTCGAGCTCGACCGCTCCTTATGGGAACACTCGGGTGCTTCAGAATGGCCCGATCCATTTAGACTTGAGCTTTCTCGGAAACAAGCGCAACCTGGAGTTGAATAGAAAAACCAAATCACCACAATAAATTCCCTCTTTTCAATCTTTTGATCATGATACTTTTTCATCTTCTCCTTGTACAAGGCTGAACTCTCATAAGCTTTTAGGCGAAACTCATCAATCTCATTCAAAACATCCACTCTTTGACCCACTGCGGCCCCCCAATCCAAATTCAACTTCTTTAGTGCCCACATGACCTTATGCTCTAACTCTACCGGCAAATGACATGACTTCCCTTATACAAGTTGGTAAGGGTTCATACCTATGGGAGTCTTGAATGCGGTGTGCTATCCCATAGAGCACCATCAAGCCTCCTTGACCAATCAGTTCTATTTGCATTCACTGTTTTTGCAAGGATTTGCTTTATCTCTCTGTTGGACACTTCAACTTGCCCGCTAGACTGCGGATGGTAAGGAGTGGCTACATTGTAACGGACTTCATATTTCTCTAGCAATGCCTTGAACAACCTATTACAAAAGTGGGAACCTTCATCGCTGATAATCTCCCTAGGAGTACCAAATCTGGAGAAGATACTCTTTTGGAGGAATGCGGTGACACTCTTCCCTTCATTGTTTGAAAGAGCAATTGTTTCCACCCATTTTGACACATAATCAACTGCAACAAGAATATACTTCATCCCATGTGAGCTCACAAATGGACCCATGAAGTCAAGGCCCCAAATATCAAATAGCTCAATCACTAAAATTGGATTCATAGGTAGCTCTTGCCTCTTTGAAATTCCTCCTCTTTGGCAACAATCACAAGACTTGGTGAAATCATGAGCATCTTGGTGGATTGTAGGCCAGTAATACCCACACTGTAAGATTTTATGAGCAGTCCGAATAACCCTATGATGCCCACCAACAGGCGATGAATGACACGCCTCTAGTTACTCATCATCTCAACCTCAGGCACACAACGATGAATAATCCCATCAGTACAAGTATGGAGCAAATAAGTCTCATCCCAAAAGAACTTCTTCACATCATGCATAAACTTTTTCTTTTGGTGAAAAGACAAATCTGATGGCACCAGATCGCTTGTCAAGTAGTTAGAAAAGTCTGCGAACCAAGGGATAAGATAATGAGAAGCAGCCAATACATGTTCATCTGGAAAAGCATCATCAATTTCGGCCCCATCTGCTAGCTTGAGCATAGCTTCTTCCTCTAATCTGGACAAATGATCGGCAACCTAATTTTTTGTTCCCTTTCTATCTTTCACCTCAAAATCCAACTCTTGCGGCAACAATACCCATCAAATCAACCTCGGTTTTGCATCCTTCTTAGCCATCAGATATCTTAATGCAGAATGGTCTGTATGCACTATGACCTTAGAACCAAGCAAGTAGGATCAAAATTTCTTGAATGCAAAAATCACAGTAGGGAGTTCTTGTTTAGTCACCGTGTAGTTCTTTTGAGCCACATTGAGAGCTAATGCTCTCAAACATGCATCATCAAAAACAAACGTACACTCCTTTTTGAGCAATTTGCACAATGGGTGTGCAATTTTGGAGAAATCCTTGATAAACCTCCTATAAAAACCTGCATGCCCAAGAAAACTTCTAACACCTTTAACAGAGATAGGTGGTGGAAGTTTTTCTATTACCTAGACTTTGGCGCGATTAACTCTATACCTTTCTGTGAAATTTGATGACCCAACACTATACCTTCTTTGACTATGAAGTGACATTTTTCCCAATTAAGCACCAGATTACAGTCTTCATAACGTTTTAGTACCTCGCCAGATTATTCAAACAACGATCAAACGAGTCACTTACCACAGAGAAATCATCCATAAATACCTCGATAGTGTCCTCCACCATATATGAAAATATCGACATCATACAACGTTGGAAATTTCCTGGAGCATTACACAACCCGAATGGCATTCGTTTGAAGGGAAAAGTCCCATAAGGGTAAGTGAAGGTGGTCTTCTCATGGTCTTCCGGGGATCTATGGAGATTTGATTGTAGCCCGAATACCCATCTTAAAAACAATACCAACCTTTATTAGCAAGACGATCCAACATCTGATCCATGAAGGACATAGGGAAGTGATCTTTCTCTATCCATGCATTTAGCTTACGGTAGTCCATGCACACTCTCCAACCAGTCACCGACCTCATTGGAATGAGCTCATTCTTAGCATTTGGAACCATGGTGATTCCCTCTTTCTTGGGTACACATTGAACAGGACACACCCAACTACTATCAGCAATGGGATAAATGACTCCAACATCCAACCACTTGATGATTTCCTTTTTCACTGCCTCTTGCATAGGCGGATTTAGTCTCCTTTGATGCTTGATACTAGGCTTGTGATCCAACATGAGTTGGATTTTATGAGAACAAATTCCAGGAGGAATCCCAATAATGTCTGCAATAGTCCACCCAATGGCTCGCTTGAACCTCTTCAACACAGAGACCAATGCCTCAACTTGTTCTGCATTCAAATCGGCCACAATGATGACCGGTAAAGTACCATCTCTCCCCTAGAATACATACCTCAAATGTGATGGTATAGCCTTATGCTCCAATTTTGGAGCCTCTTCAACAGACAGTTTTGCTGGTGGAGAGTCGCGATTCTTCATATCTAACTCCAATTTCTTTGGTTTGGAACGGAATTCAAACCTATCAAGTGCGGCGACCAATTCATAATAGTCTTCAATACCATCATGCTCAAAGTTCATGATTATCGCTGACAGTGCATCAACACCCAACCTCTCTTCAATAGACACATCAGAACCGTGCTCCTCAGTATGATTCACCACTGATATTGACTTGAGATTGCTTCCCTTCTTCATAGACCAAAAATATTGAAAGTTACCTCTTCATTATTCAATCGGAACTTCATCTACCCTTTTTCCATATCGACCAAGGCGCACCCAGTAGCAAGGAATGGTCTCCCTAGGATGATGGGAACCTCAAAATCAACCTCACAATCAAGTATCACAAAATCTGCCGAAAAAATAAATGACTCCACCTTCACAAGTACATCTTGGAGAACACCAATGGGCTTCTTCACAGTTCTATCGGCGATGAGTAGTCTCATCGCAATCACTTTTGGAGACCCTAAACCCAACTTCGTGTAAATAGACAATAGCACTAGATTAATGCTAGCACCCAAATCACACAATGCGTTCGCAAAATGCAGCAACCCAATGGTACAAGGAATAGTGAAAGCACCAGGATCCTCTTTCTTTTGCACAAGTGACCTAGTAGCAATAGCACTACAGTGTTGCAACCTATCATCATCTTCAAAACTAACGGACCTCTTCTTAGTCACCAAGTCTTTCATAAATTTCGCATGCCCAGGCATTTGCTCCAAAGCTTCTATCAACGGCACATTGACAGACACCTACTTCAACATAGTGATAAACCTGCGGTATTTCCCTTCTTCGGTCTTCTTTACCAATCTTTGTGGGAATGGCGGTGGCAGTCTAGGCATGTGAACAACTTTCTGAGTCACCTCCGCTTCTTTCTTTGTATCATTCTTGGACTCTCCAGTAACCTCAATCACCTCATCATCATTCTTTACCACTATTTCAACCTCAGACGGCATAGGTAGATTAATGGTCTATTTACCCCCTCGAGTAGTGATTTCCATACAATGCCCATCATTCTTCGGATTCTGTATGGTGTTGCTAGGAAGTGTGCCAGGCTGACGTGGGTTGACTATAGTAGACAAGTGATTCAACTGTTGCTCAAGTTGCTTGATAGAAACTACATAGGCATCAACTTTTTGACCGATTCCAGACAAGTCGTTTCGCATCTCCTTCACATTTTCATCAGTCGTATCAAACCTCTTCATCATCTTCTGCATCATATCCTCAATACGTGACATGCTACCCACAACTTCCCTATTGCCAGATTCCCAATTTACAGAAGTAATATAAGGACCACTTCTCTCGTTTCTGTTGCCATAGTTGTTCCAGTTGTAGTTGTTGTCGCAATTTTAGCTCCCATTCCGAACATAGTTACCCTCTCGATTGTAGTTACCATAGTTCAGACCTTGGTTTCCTTGACCTTGGTTCCAATTATCCGAGTTGGAACCTTGGGCATTGGCTCGAAAACCCCCCATCTGATTATTCACCAAATAAGCATCCTCCTCATAGTAGCATTCCTCAACTGGTGGTGGTGGAGTTCTAGTCAAGTAGTTTACCGCATTCACCTTTTTTGCACCTCCGCTCACATGCTTCAATACCAACCCCAGTTCTATCCTCATCTGAGCCATCTCCTCATGAATGTCATCGGCAGATTGAATAAGTGCAGCTTGAACTGCAAAAGTGTTTCTTTCGGTGTGTGACTTTCTAGTGCTCCATGCTTTATTGTTTCGAGAAATCTTCTCTAATTTCTCAGCGATCTCCTCAAAAGTGCACTCACCATAAGATCCTCCAATGATAGTATCAAGAACAACCTTACCATTATCATCCTGACCTCTATAGAAGTACTCGTTCAGTGACTCATCATCAATGCGATGGTTTGGAACACTTCGTATGAATGCAGTGAACCTATCCCATGAACTACTCACAGACTCTCCAGGTAGTGCTGCAAAGTTATTTAGCTTGTCCTTATGATTCAGCTTCTTGGACAACGGAAAATACTTTGCCATGAACACCTTGTGCAGTTGATCCCATGTGTGAATTGAGTTGTATGGAAGCTCAGAAAACCATATCGCAGCATCTCCAGTCAGTTATAAAGGGAAGAATCTCAACCCTATGACATCCATGTCAAACTCTGGTTGACCCATACAACTCTTGCAAACACTCCTCAACTTAGCCATGTGCCCATGCGAATCTTCTAAAGCCATACCAGCGAACAAACCCAGCATTTGCATCAAACTACTAGTCACCACGAATGTATGCCCTGGAGGTAGAGGAGGGATAATAATAGGTCCTTCAGATTCAATAGTATTGAAGTCGACCCTGTAGTTATCACGCAATCTTTGTTCAGATGGGTTGTGTACCCTCAATGCATCTCCAAGTAGATTTTCACCCAGAATCCTGAGCTTTCTCATTATTCACTCGTTCCTCAGGCTCCTCTATGACTGGATTATTATGAACCCCTTGATTATTCATCTTTCTCAAAGTTTGCTCAACTCTGGATCGTATGGGGTCAATGGTTCGTCTCGGCTCCATGTACTTGGCATACACTAGAGTGGAACCTGAAGAAAACAAAAACAAAATAAAATGTAAAAGTAGGAAATAATTGACTAAGGTTCAATAATGTAGTTAAACTTAATCCAAAAGCCTTATTCCCCGGTAGCGGTGCCAAAATTTGATACGCTCAAATTACACCTTCCTAAAGAAACATAAGTGATCATTGTCAAATAAAGAACCCAACTTGTAGGTTGGAGTCGACCCACGAGGAATATGGTTTAGACATAAATTTAGCTCACGATTATATTTATTTAGCCAACTTATTTCCGAGACAAATAATTAAAGGGGGGAATTTGTGAAACAAATGTTGAAAATTATTTAAGTAACAAGTGAGCAGGATTCAAACTTTGTTGTTATCAATATGAGAAAGAAACTAGAGTGTATGTGTTCCCCATAAGCTCTTAACGCAGTAATCCTAATAATAGTAATCCTTGCCTAGTGTTTTACATGCAAAGTTGGTAAGTTAGGTATCCTTAAATGATTGGTCCTCCAAATAAGGAATTTCACCCTGCACCTTGGTTCGGCTACATGTGTATGCTTTACTAACCTTTACCTTTAACTCAGATTAGACATCACATCAATGTATGGCTTAGTTTTCACCGTCGCACCAATTGACATTAGACTATTATATAGTATCACACTAAATCTCTGTTATTAATTATTTTCTTATTAACTACCTCCTTGGTCAGGCAAGTAGCAACAAGGCGAGTTCTAACGCGTGCACTCGTTAAAAAGACTTCTAAACAAAAGAATTAATAATACATGCATGGACACTATTCGGGAATTACTTAGTTATTATTCATACATTGTTAACTGCTCATGGTTTCCACAACCCTCGTTGTGGATTTAGCTACTCATGCTAGAAAGAACACAATTCATATGTTGATTAACAGAATTCATAAAATTACGATTAGAGTAGAAGAAATCCAAAATCCTAACTTGAATTGCAAAGTTAAAATCTTCCAAACGAACTTAGGAAATCAACAATTGCCAAAGTTGCAAGTTAATCTCCAAAACCAAAAACTAGTAGTAAAATACTAATGTCTAACCCCCAAAATGAGGTTTACATGCCCTATATATAGAAAGACATGTCCTAAAAAAAGGAAACTAAATAAGGAAATAAACTTTATGGATGTGGCTTCAATCAACGACTTCGACCTACAGACCGGGGGTTGACCTACGGTCCGTAGGTCCCCTCTGTAGGTCAACACTTAGAATTTTTCTTGCAAAGGCTGGAACCTTCACTCTCAGATACAAACGACGAATGTGCAGTACGAACTACGGTCCGTGGATCCCCTTCTGTGGCTCCATACTTAGAAACTTCATCAGCACGGGAACTTCAACTTCTCTAAAACATTCGACGGATGTGCAGGACGGCCTGTGGGTCGACCTATGCCCGGTGACTTGCATCCGTAGTTCCACACTTGGTCAAGACTTTCCTGATGCTCCATCTACGCCACCCATCGACGGATCATGACTGGACCTACAGTCTGTAGGTCACCTTCGTTGGTGGTACATTCTGCAGATTTTCAGCTGTCATCTCCTACTTCCACGTCCAAGCTTATTTCCTGCAAACATGATACAAAACACATTAATTATAATACAAAATGGCTCTAGACACACACAACTTATAAGTGAAATGTATTAAAATACCATATATTCACGGTTTATCAGGGTCATTACAACATCTACTACTAAAAGAACTTTTGTCCGTGAAAGTAAGGATAAGGATATACTTGAGGGCTCAAATAACCTGGGAACCGCATCTCCTGCTCGGTCTCCCAGGTAGAATCCTCGACTGGACGGTGTCGCCACTGGACGTTAACTATAGGAATGGACCGGGAACAGAGCTGACGAACATCTGTGGCTAATATGGCTACCGACTCCTCAACAAAAGTCAAGTTGTCATCCAACTCAACTGAATCGTACTGTACCACATGAGACTCATCTGGAATATACTAGCGTAGCATCGATTTATGAAAAAACTGGGTGTATAGCTGAAAATGCAAGAGGTAGGGCTCACTCATAGGCAACATCACCAACCCTCCTCAGGATCTCAAAAGGCCCAATATATCTGGGGCTAAGCTTGTCCCGCCTGCCAAACCTTATCACGCCCTAGACCAACACCGGAAGCATCACAATATATGGTAAAGCCCTCACCCTCAACTGGAAGAGTCAGGATAGGAGCGATAGTAAGCAACTCCTTGAGTCTCTGAAATCTCAACTCACACTCCTCAGACCAGACAAAACGAACACCTTAGCGAGTCAAAGGTGCAGCAATAGTGGAGAAACCCTCAACAAAACACCTGTATGTCATGACCTGAGCCTACACCCCAGAAATGACACAGCGTACAAGAATCTGAAAAGTCTCATACAAGCCTCATAGCATTCATGAACAGAAGAGCATAGGAAAATAGTGCGGAATTTAAAACTTTTCTTTACAATCGAAGTAATTTTTTCTATAAAAGCAAGCGGAAGTCTTTTTATACTTTGTCTCAAACCATCTACAACACTTTGAATAAACTTGGGGACTTAGCCCATACAAAATCTCTAAATATAAAGTAAAAGATATAAGGGAAAATAGGTGGGTTTGTCCTCGAAACAGTAAGGACTCACCAAATCTTCAACTACAAGCTCCTTAGAAACCCATCTTCCAAGTAAAGAACATCAAATCTCCAAACCCTACACTTTTGTAGAAAATGAAGAAATATGGGTTATCACAAATAATGTATTAAGAATGATAGCAATGCAAAAATGATGCTTAAAACGGACATAAAACCATACAAATGCCAATTTTGAGAAAACTTCATGAACATAGGTATAAGAGGTATAAGATACAAGTATAATCAACATACAAGCCATTTCATCACTTTAGAACATAATCAACATATAAGCCATTTCATCACATTAAGCTTTCACCTTAAGAAACCCCAAGCTATACTTTGTGCAATGTATGAATAGCGTCCTATACTACCATCCACACTAAGCACCACATTAAGGCCACCAAAAGTGAACTTACCATTCTACCTTCTCATTTTTAGACCATACTCATACATAAGGAACATAAACATTTCATAAGTCATGACAAGGAAAGTAACTCATAATACAATCCAAGTATAGCCTTCATCATTACATTAAGCATATCAGTCAACATTCTTCATTAGCTTCATTAAGAGCACTTTCATTCATTAGTCACTAAGACATTAGAGAACTCACTATAACCCTTTCAAAGCCTACTCGTGCAATTCATGAATGGCATCCCATACTACCACCCACACTTCATAGAACTTCTCAAGTAACCATAGTGTACATCTCACATGATGGAAATAAGCGTTAAACCGACATAGATCATGTGAGCTTAACATGGAATCCGATGTACTATCCCACATCGTAAGGGTTGGTCTACTTGCCTAAGGTAGAACCAGTAACATTTTGGCTTAAGTGGATCCACTAGCTAATATCCTATGCAGGCACATAGTTATGGGATAGGAAGATGTTCATTGGAAACTGGTCTAAACATAGGGAGAGTTTCCATCTTACCATATCCACTTGGTGCTTAGCCTCCATTCCCATAGAGTAGTTCATTACTTTAACATTATCACACATGAGAGAGTGTCATTGGCCTACCGACGTAAGGTACATTGATTAGCATATGAAAGGGCGCCATAAGCCTACTGATTCAAGGTACATTAGTTGACACATGAAAGGGCACCATAAGCCTATTGATTCAAGGTACATTAATAAGAAAGTTCATTGAATCTTCATGAAAGAGTGCCATAAGCCTACCGATTCAAGGTTCATCATTTCACACATGAAAGGGCTACCAACATTAGGTCTACCGATTCAAGGTTTATCATTATTAACATTCATGGAAGGATTCCATAAGCATGCCGATCCCAAAGTTCATTAACATCATTTATGGAAGGGTGGCATAAGCCTACCGATCCCAAGGTTCATTATTAACATGCATGGTAGGGTGCCATTATCCTACCGATCCAAGATATCTCATTAGAATAGGTCATAGAACTCATCATGCAAGGGCTACCAACATTAGGTCTACCGATTCATGTTCATTAAGTCAAGACACATTCATAACACAAGAAGGAGATGCCTAAGCCTACCAATTCAAGATACATCATTCAGATTACTTTTATTTATACTAGAAGAGGATGCCTAAGCCTACCAATTCAAGATATAACATTACATTATAGAAACCCTTCACATTCTATCATCTTCATTCATGAGTTTTAAATTGAGAATATGCTTTCAATAATAACACAATTTCATTCTAAACATGATCATAATACTTTCATTAAGATCACACACATATACTTCACATCATAATCATACATAAATCCTTCATGAAATTGCCCTTCAAGGCTATGAATCAATCTCAACCCAAACATCTAGAATAATATATTAGATAAGGGAATTAATATGATTCAATAAATAATTCAATATAAACATAAACAATTCAACATATTTTCATGATCAATCAATTCCCAATCACAATTCACAACTTGGGATTTTGGGGGAAACATGAGTTCATAGGATAAATTCACCATAATTCATCATTAATTCAACAATCCATTCATAATTCATCACATATAAACCTTTGAAAACATTTTGGAATTGAACCCATGCATAGATTGAAAACCCAAGGTTTTGGGGGGATTTTGGAAACTTGAAATCATCTTTTGATAGGGCTCCTGGAATGAAACTTAATCAAGGATGAAGACTAACATACCTTTTAGGGAAGAACTCCACGAAAATTGGGTGAGAATGGTGAGATCTTGAGCTTCAAAGCTTGACTCCTTCTTCTCCAATGGTGGTTTTTAGAGAGAGGATATTTAGAGAGGAGTGGGAGGTTTCTATTTTGTGATTTGGGGTAATGAATTGAAAAAGGGTCTTTAATACTTTTAAAAGCCTTAAAATACTTTAATTAATCAATAATAACCGTCCCCTAACTTAACTAACCTAAAAAGGAATTAACCAATTTACCCCAACTTAAGCCGAGCTTGACAGCTTTCTACAGGTGTGACTCACGAACCCCACCCACAAACTGTGGGTGGGTCCACGGACCATACTGGCACTTTATGGTTCGTGGCTGCAACATGTATTTTGGGACCTTGACCTACGGAGTCCATCCACGGGGATCCTCAATTTGACAGCTTTTCGGTTCTTTGGGGTCTTGGGGGTTAGGCTTTAGGATCCCCATCAACGACCCCTTGGTTGGTCCTTGGGGAGTCATCACTTGACGTTTAACCCCTAAACCCCTCAACCTAAGCTCGGGAAGACATTTTACAACATGAAACCCCATAACAAACTCAAACACACACTCATTAGGCTCTAGTTTCTCTTACTAGTTTTTCGAGTCGTTACATTATCTCCTCCTTAGGAACATTCATCCTCGAATGACACTTTAAACATTTTAAGGAAATAAAGAATCAAGACTAGCAGCCCATCATGCATGCAACATTATAAACATTGCACGAAACTAGGAGGAAACATCAACTCCATCTCAAACATACTCAATGCAACACAAGAAAGTAGGAACTATATCTACAAACTCATTATGCAAGAAAACTTCGACATTTCTCATTTCATTGGAGGAATTACCTTCTCTAACTCAAATTATGCTCATAATAACATCATTAAGCACATTATGCAATTTCTCTTAAAAGCATATTTAGGCATGTTCAACAATTCACCTCATGAAGCACATAGGCAATTCATACTAAATGCACATCAACATGAGGAACATAACTCATAAAAACTCATTTTCTTATTTAAGCATGAATTCATCAATAACATACATAACATAAGGAGACTAGGAAACACATAATCACACATGAATCCAACACATGAAACAAGCTACAAGGAACTCTTGGTCTCAAGCTTGAGTAGGAATAGAAGAAAGATATAAGGCTATCGGAACTCTCAACAACCTTACTATTCAACATACCATCTCCCCCTTAGGAGTAAACCCATACTAAGGTTAACATGAAAACAACATAGGAACCTCAATACAACATCTATAACTATAAGGAACTTATCAACATTCTCATGGAAGGAACTTCTCTACCCTTCTATTTCTTAACTTGTCGGTCTAAGGTCCCAACCGGTACTTCTAAACTAGGAAGGTCCTCATTAAGCAACTCTTGCTCACAAACAACCCTACCAACACCACTCAAGGTGAAAATTCAAGTCAACCTAAATCATGAACACCAAGGATACTCAATGCCCTTGCTATCTAAGCACATTATATCCCCCTTAGGAGCAAGCCTATACAAATTCTTTTTAACATCATTTCTTTCAACATACCTCAAAACTCATTATGACTAAGTCGGGTTCTACCATCAACTAAACATAACCATAATGCAACTCATTCATACTAAAGACACCATCACAATCTATCACCTCAAATCTAACAAGTCACATAGCCATAATTGGCATCACAACCAACCTTTACTCCCTCACTCCTTCTAGCATAAACCATTCGAGTGGTCATACCCTAAAGACCATTGGATAAGGAATAAGAGAGAGACATTATAGAGTTAAACTCTATGGAACGACTCGAAGAATGAAGAAGTGAGATTTTCCTAACATCCAATAGCCTTCTATTAATAAATGTGGCAAGCTTCACACTATGAACAAGACTCTACTAGATGTAGTTTGAGACATCCTAAAACCATCCCAAAATCTTGTCCTCTAATACCATATTAGTCACGACCCAGGGGTACCCCCTAGACGTAACACGACGTACAAGACTCCAAAAGTCTCATACAAGCCTCATATCATTTATGAACATAAGATCATAGGAAAATAGTGCGGAATTTAAAACTTTTCTTTACAATAGAAGTCATTTTTTTTATAAGCAAGCAGAAGTCTTTCTATACTTTGTCTCAAACAATCTACAACACTTTGAATAAACTTGGGGACTTAACCCATACAAAAGCTCTAAACATAAAGTAAAAGACATAAAGTAAAATAGGTGGGTTTGTCCTCGAAACTATGAGGACTCACCAAATCTTCAACTCCAAGCTCCTTAGAAACCCATCTTCCAAGTATAGAACATCAAATCTACAAACCCTACACTTTTGTAGAAAATGAAGAAATATGGGTTAGCACAAATATTGTACTAAGTATGATAGCCAGGCAAAAACCATGCTTAAAATAGACATTTGGTTGAAAAGCATGCATATGCCAATTTTGAGAAAACTTCATGAAAATAGGTATAAGAGGCATAAGATACAAGTATAATCAACATAAAAGACATTTCATCACTTTAGAACATAATCAACATATAAGACATTTCATCACATTAATCTTTCACCTAAAGTAACCCCAAGCTATACTTTGTGCAATGTATGAATAGCGTCACATACCACCATCGACACTAAGCACCACATTAAGGCCACCAAAACTGAACTTACCATTCTACCTTCTCATCATTAGACCATACTCATACATAAGGAACATAAATATTTCATAAGTCATGACAAGGAAAGTAACTTATAATACAATCCAAGTATAGCATGCATCATTACATTAAGCATATAAGTCAACATTATTCATTAGTTTCATTAAGAGCACTTTCATTCATTAGACATTAAGACATTAGAGAACTTACTATAGCCCTCTCAAAGCCTACTCGTGCAATGCATGAATGGCATCCCATACTACCACCCACACTTCATAGAACTTCTCAAGTAACCATAGTGCACATCTCACATGATGGAAATAAGCGTTTAATCGACATAGACCATGTGAGCTTAACATGGAATCCGATGTACTATCCCACATCGTAAGGGTTGGTCTACTTGCCTAAGGTAGAACCGGTAATATTTTACCTTAAATAAATCTACTAGTTAATATCCTATGCGGGCACATAGTTATGGGATAGGAAGATGTTCATTGGAACCCGGCCTAAAAATGGGGAGAGTTTCCATCTTACCATATCCACTTGGTGCTTAGCCTCTATTCTCATAGATTAGTTCATTACTTTAACATTATCACACATGAGAGGGTGCCATTGGCCTACCGACGCAAGGTACATTAATTAGCACATGAAAGGGCGTCATAAGCCTACCGATTCAGGGTACATTAGTTGACACATGAAAAGGTACCATAAGCCTACCGATTCAAGGTACATTAATAATAAAGCTTATTTAATCCTCATGAAAGGGTCCAATAAGCCTACCGATTCAAGTTTCATCATTTCACACATGAAAGGGATACCAACATTAGGTCTACCGATTCAAGGTTTATGTAATTACCCTCCTGGTCATTTCTGTATCTTGCCTTCTGTGTGTCGTTTAGAGCGTTACTGTAGCGACCCCAAGTCATTTATGACTTGCTGGGACTGACAGTTTGGTCACCTGGTCGTTCGTTTGGTTATGGTGTGAGTTTTAGTGTTTTGGAGCTTATGAACCTTGAACGATCATTTTTTATCATAAGTTTGAGAAGATGACATCGGAATCCAATTCTGACGATTCCATCAGCTCTGGAAGGGTCACTTTAGGCCAATAGCATGGTCGGCATGACTCCCGAGGTTTTCAGTGTGAGTCGGTGCGATTAGGCGTTTTAACTTTAAGTTTAAGCCTAAGTTTGACTTTGGTCAACATTCTGAGTAAACGCGCTCGGATGAGAATTCCGTCAGCGCGGTTAGCTCCA